>CANUEP010072215.1:0-12414 GCA_947857235.1 Jatropha podagrica | reverse complement strand
AATGGAAGGAAGCAATGGTGGAGGAGATGAAAGCTTTGGCAAAGAATGGAACTTGGGATCTTGTTACCTCTTCAGTAGGTAAGAAACCAGTAGGATGTAAGTGGGTGTTCACAGTAAAACACAGGGCAGATGGCACAGTTGAAAGGTACATGGCTAGATTGGTAGCAAAAGGGTATACTCAGACTTATGGTGTTGATTATCAAGAGACCTTTGCTCCGGTTGCTAAGATGAACACAATCAGGATCATACTATCTTGTGCAGCCAACCTAATCTGGGAGTTGCATCAATTTGACATCAAGAATGCATTTTTGCATGGAGATTTAGAAGAGGAAGTCTACATGGACATCCCTCCGGGGTTTAATTGTCACAAAACCGAAGGAAAGCTATGCAGATTGAAGAAGGCCTTATATGGCCTTAAACAATCACCTAGGGCATGGTTTGATAGGCTCAGTAAGGCCATGGTTTCCTTTGGTTATATTCAGAGTAATGCTGATCATACTTTGTTTATTAGACACCGCAAGGGTAAGATCACGTTACTAGTTGTCTATGTTGATGATATGGTAATAACTGGAGATGATGACATAGAAGTTGCTCTCTTGAAGAAACTACTGGCTCAAGAGTTTGAGATTAAGGATCTTGGAAGTCTAAGATATTTCCTCGGTGTTGAGGTTGCTAGATCTAATAGAGGGATCATCATTTCACAAAGAAAATACGTCCTAGACCTTTAAGAAGAAACAGGTATATTGGGATGTAAGCCATCTGATTCTCCAATTGAGGCCAACCTAAAATTACAGGCAGGAGTTGGGAAGACAGTTGATCTAGGCCAATACCAAAGATTGGTCGATAGATTAATTTATCTCTCACATACAAGACCTGATATCGCGTATGCTGTTAGCCTTGTGAGTCAGTTTATGCATGACCCTCGTGACTCTCATCTTCAAGCTGTTTTTCGTATTTTGAGATATCTAAAGTCTGCACCTAGAAGGGGCATACTTTTCTCTAAGCATGACCACCTTAAAACTGAGATATATACTGATGCAGATTGGGCCGGATCTCCAAATGACAGAAGATCGACTTCAGGCTATTGTACCTTTGTTGGAGGAAATTTGGT
This sequence comes from Jatropha podagrica, assembly GCA_947857235.1. Classification (NCBI taxonomy): domain Eukaryota; kingdom Viridiplantae; phylum Streptophyta; class Magnoliopsida; order Malpighiales; family Euphorbiaceae; genus Jatropha; species Jatropha podagrica. The sequence continues at coordinate 11,303 of CANUEP010072215.1, read as the reverse complement.
TACTTGGAGGAGTAAAAAGCAGAGTGTAGAAGCTCGTTCAAGTGCAGAAGCTGAGTATAGAGCCATGGCCTTAGGAGTTTGTGAAATGTTGTGGGTGAAAAAGCTATTGGAAGAATTGAAGCTTTCACAGTTTGGGGCTTCAACCTTATTCTGTGACAACAAGGCAGCTATTAGTATTGCTCAAAATCCGGTTCAACATGACAGAACAAAACACATAGAAATCAATAGACATTTCATAAAAGAGAAGATTAATCAAAGTGTCTTGAGGCTTTCTCATGTAACCTCGGATAATCAACTGGCAGATATCTTCACTAAAGGATTAAGTAGTAGAATCTTCCATAACTTAGTATGCAAGTTAGGCTTGCTCAATATCTATGCGCCAACTTGAGGGGGAGTGTTTTGATATATGGCTGTATGTATGAATAGTATAGTTTAGTGTAAAGGGTAGCTTAGGTATTTTGAAAATAGCCTACATCTGTAAATAAGAATGAATTGTATCTCATTGGTATAAAAGAAGTAATAAAAGCTCTCTCATTACACAGAAAATTGACAAAGTCCATCGAGACATCCGACAAATCTGAGTTGGTAAGGATAAAGGTTGAAGCAGCCCAGCAGGATGCGGGTGATCTGACTTATGTTGTTGGCATACAGCACATGTTTCGACAAATTCCTGAATGGTTTTTTGCATCCCAAGCCAAAAAACCTCACCACGAACCCTTTGTAGGGTCTTCTGAATTCCTTCATGGGTCCCATTGTGAATTGCAGCAATAATTAATGGAACAATAGGAGAAGTGGACAGCAAAATAGACTTGTCTCCGGAAATAAATAAGGCCATTATGTACTGACCAGTTACTACTTATTTTACTATTCAAAATTTGATCTCGCAACTTGGAAAGGGATGCATCAGCTGTGATTTCATCCTGTATGTTATCCAATAATGGTATAATGGGGCTATGATATGGCAAACAGGGATCCAACCTCTTTATCCCTGCGGGAAAGGGCATCCACAGCTTTGTTCAAGTGCCCAGATTTATGTTCGACCCAAAAATCATAACAAAGCAACTTACTAAGCCAATGCTGTTGTGGCGAAGTAGTTAACTGCCGTTCCAAGAGGTACTTGAGATTGTAATGATTAATCCGAATGAGAAAGGCTCTTCCCCACAAACATGGCCTCCAATGTTGAACCGCTTTAGCCAAGCCAATGAGTTCCTTTCATATGCTACCAACTTAAAGTGTCTATCTGCTAACTTTCGGCTAAAAAATGCAATCGGGTGCTCTTTTTGTTGGAGGACAGCACCTATTCCACTTTTGGAAGCATCACATTCCACAACAAATTCGATTTTAAAATCAGGTAATTGTAGGACTGGAGCTTGTGCAAGCTGTTTTCAAGTTTTGGAAGGCATCTAAAGCTTGCTCAGTTCATTGGAACCCATTTTTCTTTAACATGCTTGTTAACGGTGCTGCAATGTGACCATAATCTTTAATGAACTTGCGGTAATAGCCTGCTAGACTGAGGAAGCCTTGCAGTGCTTTAACTAAATTAGGAAGTGGCCAATCTGTTATTGCTGCAATCTTGTTGGTATCAACTGAAACTCCAGAGCCAATGATGATATGCACAAGGTAAGAAACTTGTCTCACACCGAATGAACACTTAGACTTTTTTAGAAAAAGATGATGAGATTGCAACAAGGAGAACACTAATCTGATGTGAGAAAAATGTGCCTCCCATGACCTGCTATAGATCAAAATATCATCGAAAAATATTAAAACAAATTTACGAAGGTAGGAACAAAAAACCTCATTCATCAAAGCTTGGAAAGTTGATGGAGCATTTGTAAGGCCAAAGGGCATGACCAGGAAATCAAAGTGCCCATGGTGAGTGCGGAAGGCAGTTTTCTCAATATCCATTGCTTCTATGCGAACTTGATGATAGCCCAACTTCAAATTTAGTTTGGTGAAATATGTGGCTCCATGTAATTCATCAAGCAATTCATTTACTACAGGAATTAGGAATTAGGAACTTATCTTTAACTGTTTTAACATTTTGTTCCCAATAATCAACACAAAACCTCTATGATCCATCGCGCTTCTTAACAAGCAAAATAGGTGATGAAAAAGGAGAATGACTTGGTCGAATGATCCCTTGTTGCATCATCTCTGAGCACTATCTTTCAATCTCCTCTTTTTGTAGATATGGATATCTATATGGGTGAACCACCACTGGAGCTGTGCCTGGCAATAAATGAATTCTATGGTCACGCTTGCATATAGGAGGTAGGCTTGTAGGTTCCATGAATAAATCTGAAAATTCATCAAGTAGTTCAGAAAGTAATTCCTTGTTATCCACTTTTCTTGAATGGTATTGGTACAAGATTTAGACCGACTCCGTCAACCATATAGAGAGATTTTTTTTTGCTCCATTACATAGCACATAGTGAGAGTCTCAAAGTTCCACCAAATAGGTCTCAATGTCTTGAGCCATTTCACTCCTAACACCACTTCAAATCCATCAAATGGTAGAATATAAAATCCTATAGAAAATGACACATCTTCCACCTGAAGTGTTTTCGTATAAAGCCCTGCACAAGGAATTTTTTCTCCATTTGTGACTGTCACTTGCAAACTGATGTTCAATTGTAGTTTGAGTCTTTGGGCTGCCAGCTGACTTACAAAATTATGTGTGCTTCTGGAGTCTACCAATACTATTATGGCATACCCTTTCATTGTTGCTACCAATTGCACTGTATGAGAATTTCCATGAGAATTTGGTAATCCTGTAATGGCATGCAATGAAATTGCAAGCTCATTTGGTACAGGATCATCATGTGCTATTACCTGTGCTTTCGACCCATCCAATTCCAGCCAGAACAACTTTTTACATTGATGCCCCACAGAGTAGGGTTCATCGCAATTGTAACACAACCCTTTAGCCCTTCGATCTGCCATTTCAGTTTGGCTTAATCTCTTGATGAAGGGTGATTTAACGCTGCCAGCACTAGAAGTTGGAGCGATACTAACCTGATTATGAGCTGTCTTTTGTACAGTTGCAGAGCTGTCCCGGCAGATGACCTCGATTTCAACCATGAACTTGAGTAAGTCCCCTTTTTGCTGCTATTTGTTTTTCCCAACTGCTGTTTCCTTTCAAAAGCCCTTGCCCAATTCATTGCAGTAACCAAATTGGGTGGATTATGCATCTCAACATCCAACCTTATGGATTCCGATAACCTAGTGGTAAAAAGATTGACTTGCTGGTTATTCCGGATTGTTGTAGCCCTTGCTAATAACCCTTGAAACTGGCTTTGGTATTCCTCAGCAGAACTTGTCTGTTTTAAATTGACTAATTCACCCAAAGGATTACACTTCAGGAGTGGGCCGAAATGAAGATTGCAATAATTTTTAAAAACTTCCCATGAAACCCCTGGTTCTTCTTGCTCCAGTCTATAGTACTGGAGTTGTGCTTCTCCAACCATATGAAACGCAGCCAAGCCCACCTCATCACCCTCTTGCGTTTTTTGATTATGAAAAGATTACTCACACCTGTGAAGCCAACTTAATGGGTCATCCATCCCATCATATGTAGGGAAATCCAATTTGGTGTATCGCGGAATTATTGCTGCGGCAGCCTGTGTCTCCACTCTTTCCTCAACTCCACCATTCTTGTTTTGTAGAGTTGAATTGCTGCTTGTCTCCTTGATTCCCTTATTTCGATTTTTGGTTGATCCGCTGAGAAGTTTCTGCACTTGCCGAGAATCGCAACTGGGTTTCAAGTCGTGATTCAACTTGAAGCATTCGAGCTTCATTCTGTGCCTGTATTTCTTGTAAAAGAGCCTTGATCTCGCTGATTGAATCTCTCGTGACAATTGGTTCTGATACCAAACTGTTGTGTTCACGTGCCCAATATCTTGTCACAGGTCTATTAAGAGTGAAATTAGATTCGGGAGCTAAAATTTTTGTTTTTAATTTGTTCTTTCCTCGATCTGTGGTTGCTGAAGAAAACAAAAGAAAAGAACGTGAGCTCGTGGGAGGGAGCTCTAACCTTAGACTCGTTAGGAGAGAGAGAGTCTAGATCTCAATTAGTTAGAAATAATTTGCTTGTTTATTTAATACGTAAAGCCTCTAATTTATGGAGGAATACAAGCACTAATAAAGTAATTATAGTAGAAGTAAGTTTCCTAAATAGAGTAGGAAACTATTGAAAGACAACTACTCGAAGATCTCCTATTGTAATTAAAATAACTAATTAGGAAGTAATAATAATATTTAAATAGAAAATAATGGGACCATTAAACTGAGCTGCTGCATCCCAAATCTGTGTAGATTTAATTCTGCCAATTAATCTTGTGACCCACGTCGCTTGTAGGATTTGATTCTCCTTTTATTTTAAATTTCTATTCACTGCTCTGACTATTATTTCTTTGCAAAGAGAGCGATGAACTTGTTTGGAAGTAATCTGTTTTACTTCTTGTTCCAAGTGTAAACATATCACAGTTACAAGAATGTAATTTGATCACAGGAAACTAAGATGTGGATGTATTAATCCAAATCATCAAATGCATGGCAATCCGGAAATTCTGTTTTATCTGGCATTATTTTTTTTTTCCTTGTGTACAATACTACATGAAAACATCAAAATCTGCGATCAATTGTTAAATTTGGGGCCCTAAAAATGATTAGAATTATGAAGTTTTAGCCAAAATGTATCTGTTACCACTAGAGTATGCTTTTAGAATCAAATTAAGAATGGCCATAGATGGAATCTTTTAGCACGTATAATCCTTGTTCTTTATCATTGTTCTTTTCAGCCATTTTTCTTTATTGTTGTGCTTAAGCTTTGCCTTGCTTGGTATCCAATTCAAGCTTTAGAATCTGTATTTGCAATTCGAGAGCTCCTCTTGTTAATGTCCTCTGTTATTGCAGATCCTAAGTGTGTGATTTCGCTCTTTGTTTTATACATGCACACAGTCACTATTGATTATATTTCTATGCTTACTCCCTCATCCCATTAGGTACTTCATCCCATTAGGTACTTGAAGATAACTCCTCTTCTTCTTCCTTATATATATATATATAGTACTGATGTATTATTCCTTAACGTAGGCCATTTAAAATTGTCACCAGTTCTGAAGATTAAGTTTCATCTTTATTATGCAGCTGGTGCATCCTGCTTATATTACCATGTTAGGGCATCTACGTTCTAGAACACTTGAAAATTTTAAGACAAGGCTGGAACAGTCACTGAGTGGTGGAGAAGGATTCGCTGCTTCTGTTCGTAATTGTAGTCGATCTTGCATACTTGAGTTTGACAAAGGGTGTACAGGTAATCAATGCATATGGAAGATCAGATGCACTCACTTATGCTTGTTGATTGATAGTGATCCTTTGTATGTATGTGTTTATATATGCTTTGTTCTGTACTGAAATAAAGTTTGGATCATGCGTTTCCTGGTGAATTAGTTGTTCCTTCTTGGCTTACGTTTAGTAGGCCTTTAGATGGGATATACAAATGCACTATTATTGGCAAATGTTTGCCTAAATTTTGCTGCATGAAAGCTAGATAATTCTGCATTGGTTGGCCTACTTGAAACCTCAATTTTGATATGGAAATAATCTGAGAAGCTACAGCTGTTAGTTTGTTCAGTTCAATCAGGCCAGCCAGTCGAGGAAGAGTTCTGGTCTTTGGATTTACCATAGGAAAGTCCCAGCAAGTGCCATTGACAGTGACAGTGTGAAATTTACGGCATTCTAGTTATAATAATCACCAAAATTCTACTTTATGATTTTTTTTCATCTGCTTGTATCCATCATTTCATCATGCAGTCTCCTTTAGATCATAAATGGTATAACAGATGATATGGGGCCTTTTTCTTTTTGGGTGCAGTTTATGTTGTTATTGGTAATGACTAGAGACCACTAATTGTTATTATCCTAAGTGAAACTAAACACAAAGAATGGTAAAAATTCAAATATCGTATGTAAATATCGATAACATTGCACTTTAAAATTCTAAGACATTGTGAGTTCTAAATCTTGGTAGAAGCCATACCCTTGGTATTTTGAAATGAATAAAGATGCAAGATTTCCCTGGGATTCTGGGATTCTTGCATCATGCTGGTGTGTGAGTAGAGCTTGGTGACAATTCCCAAGGAACATCATTAGACATCAGGGTTTATTTATGGGATGAGATTTGTCTTTTGGCTTATCTGCATTATGACTTTGTTTTTTGGAGGATTTGCTTCAACTGCTATGAAGTAGGATTGGCAAGGCCTTTTATTTATTTTTTTGGTTTGGTGCACTCTTTTCTCTTTTCCCAAATTTCTCTTTGTAGTGGAGAGGTTTGGAAAATAAAAAAAAAAGAACTACTTGTTCTTGTCAATAAGAATTCCTTCTATATTTATTATTTGTGTTTTGTAGTGATATCCTGTTTGCTTTTTTCACTTTCCTCAACTTGGTGAGTTACCTTTTAACGTCTTGCTTTCTCAGATGCTGCCATAAGACAGGCTAATTGGGATGCTTCAAAAGTACGTGAGAAACTCCATCGTGATATTCAGGAACATGCATCATCTGTATGCAGTTTGAAGCTATCAGAAATTAAAAACAAATATGAGGTAACTTGCTAGGTTTATGTTGCTATGCAGGGATTTTGTCAGATAGAAGTATATTTTATACTGTTTTCACTTTTTGCTGTCAAATAACCTGATCTGAATACATTACTAATTTGCAGAAACAACTCAGTGATGCGCTAACTCAACCTGTAGAATCTCTATTTGAATCTGGTGGAAAGGACACATGGGCTTCAATAAGAAGACTTCTCAAACGTGAGACAGATGTTGCTTTATCAAAATTTTCAACTGCTCTTGCTGGCTTTGAGTTGGAAAAGGCTGCCATTGAAACAATGGTGCAAAATTTGAGGGAGCATGCAAGAAATATAGTGGAGAAAAAGGCTAGAGAAGAAGCAGGGAAAGTTTTGATCCGCATGAAGGATAGGTAGAGAACACAATTCTGCAACTTAAATTTTTTTTTTAAAACATATATTTGGCTAGTTATGAGAAATTAGAGAAGATTTGAAGCTTTTTGCTTGATTATTCTCTCAAGCACATTAGGTTTAAATAAATCAAGACAATACAAATATGGCAAGTCAGCTACCAATTACAAACCCTAATCATATCTAGAATACAAGATATTCTAACAATAATTACAAGATAATCTCACACTTGCCCTCAAGCTGGAGTGTACATATTATATGCTCTTCGCTTTTTACAAATTGTGAAAGAGAGAGGAAGTTTTGAAATAAGCAATTGGTTTGATAAATTTTCATATACAGTTTAGAGTATATATAATACACAGAAAATAGTTCAAAAAAAGAAAATAATCTCCTAATATCTCCTAATAATCTCCTAGTATCCTTCTAATATATGCACAATCTATCCCAATAATTACAAGATTCTAACACTCCCTCAAACTGGAGTGTACATGTCATATGCTCCTAGCTTGTTACAAATGTATTCAATACGAGGACCTCTAAGAGATTTTGTAAGGATATCTGCTAACTGATCGTTCGAACTAATAAAAGAGGTAGAAATACATCCTGATTCAATCTTCTGTCTGATGAAGTGGCAATCTATCTCTTTATGTTTTGTCATTTCGTGAAACATTGGATTCGAGGGAATGTGAAGTGCTGCTTGATTATCACAGATTAACTTCATCTTTTTAATTTCTCCATATTTCAATTCTTGAAGTTGTTGTTTTAGCCAAATAAGTTCACACGTAGATAGTGCCATGGCTCAGTATTCTGCTTCTGCACTTGATCTAGATACAATAGTTTGCTTTTTACTCTTCCAAGATATCAAATTTCCTCCAATCAGAATACAGTATCCTGAAGTAGACCGCCAATCAGAGGGAGAACCTGCCCAGTCTGCATTAGAATATCCAACAATTTGTGAGTGACCCCTATCTTCATAAAACAAGCCTTGGCTAGGAGTTCCCTTAATATGTCTCAGAATATGAATTACTGCATCCCAATGGCTATCACATGGAGATTGAAGAAATTGGCTAACCACGCTTACTGCAAAAGATATGTCAGGTCGTGTGATTGTAAGATAGTTTAGCTTACCAATCAATCTGCGATATCTACTAGCATCTTCTAATAACTCTCCCTGTCCAGAAATAAGTCTAACATTTGGGTCCATGAGAGTATCCACATGTTTACAATTTAGCATGCCAATTTCTTCTAGCTTATCCAGTGCATATTTCCTTTGGGAGATGCATATACGTGTCTTAGATTGAGCTACTTCGATCCCCAAGAAATACTTAAGATTTCCTAAATCTTTTGTCTGAAAGTGGCTAAACAAATGCTGTTTGAGCTGAGAAATCCCTTTATGATCATTACCTGTTATCACTATGTTATCAACATAGACCACTAGGTAGATACATTTGCTATGATCTCCATCTCCATGTCTATAAAATACTAAATGATCAGCTTCACTCCGATTCATCCCAAATTGTTTCACAATAGCATTGAATTTTCCGAACCATTCCCTAGGAGATTGCTTTAAACCATACAGAGATCGACGTAAACGACACACTAAGCCGGACTCCCCCTGAGCAACAAAACCAGGTGGTTGCTCCATATAAACTTCCTCGACCAGCTCCCCATGTAAAAAGTAATTCTTGATGTCAAGCTGATGAAGGGACCAGTGATTTATAGCTGCTGGAGATATGAGAAGACGGACAGATGCAATCTTAGCCATAGGAGAGGTGTCACTATAATCAAGGCCATAGATCTGAGTGTATCCCTTAGTAACAAGACAAGCTTTAAGACAATGAATTTTGCCATCTGGACCAACCTTGACAGTATAAACCCAACGACAACCAACAGTACTTTTGCCAGTAGGTAATGGAACAAGATCCCAAGTTCCATTGGAATGAAGTGCAGTCATCTCTTCCACCATAGCCTGACTCCACCTGGATGTGATAATGCTTCACTCACAGTCTTAGGTATAGGGACATTAGACAAGGAGGAAACAAAAGCACAATATGAAGGAGATAAACGATGATAGCTCAAAAAATTATAAATGGGGTGTGGATTCCATATGGAACGAATGCCTTTACGGAGGGCAATGGGAAGTGGAGCTTCCTCTGCTAATGGCATGACCGGTGTAGGAGTGATATCAGTATAGGAGATGAGTCACCGAGTAATGTACCTGCATCATGAAGAGAATTAGTAGGAGGGTCAATCTGCGAAGGTCGACGTGAATAGACTTAGAGAGGGCAAATAGTGGTTGGACCAGGAAGAGGAAGAGTCGCAGAAATAGGATACTCGTTGACCCTGTGTTGTGAAAAACACGGAGAAGTCTCAAAAAATGTCACATCAGCAGTGACAAAGTATTTATGAGTGACTGGATCATAACATTTGTATCCTTTTTGGAGACGAGAATACCCTAAGAAGGTACACTTGACTGATTTTGGTTGAAGTTTGTCTTTTCCTAGAGTATGATCATAAACAAAACAGGTACAACCAAAAACTTGGAAAGGAAGACTGAGAATTCTGATTTAGAAAAACAATAGAGTGAGGACTGTGATTATTCAGAACAAAAGAAGGCATGCGATTAATGAGGAAACAGGTAGTAAGAGTGGCATCCCCCCAAAAACGTAATGGCACATTATTACTAATAAGGTACGGGCTGTTTCAATGAGGTGCCTATTCTTTCTTTCAGCAACTCCATTCTGTTGAGGAGTATGGGCACAAGAAGATTGATGCATTATTCTCTGAGAAGACATAAATTGATTAAAAGGGTGAGAAAAATACTCTCTGGCATTATCACTACGTAATATTTTAATGGAAAGTCCAAATTGATTATGAATTTCAGCACAGAAAGTTTGGAAAATAGAAACTAATTTTGAACGATTTTTCATAAGAAATAATCAAGTACATTGAGAATAGTCATCAATAAAAGTAACAAAGTAATTAAAACCCAATGTGGAACTAGCATGACTAGGACCCCATACATTTGAATGCACAACGTCAAACATAGCCGCAGCTCTATTATTGATAGCTTGGGAAAAGAGACACGAGTTTGTTTCCCAAGTTGACACGACTCACACTCAAGAGAAGATAATGTAGAAAGACTGGGAACTAATTGTTTAAGCTTGATGAGACTGGGATGTCCGAAACGACGATGAAGGAGGTCAGCGAAAGCAGTGGAAGTAAGAGCGACTGTGGTTTTAGGTGAGGAAGGATAGTACAATCCTTGTGACTCATATCCTACTCCAATCATTTTCCCCGTATGTTGGTCCTGCACAAAAATACAGTAAGCTATAAAGGATACAATACAATTAAGCATTTTGGTCAATTTGCTAATGGAGATCAAATTATATGGACATTCAGGAGTAAATAGTACTGAGGTTAGAGTAACTGAGGGAAGAGGTTGTGCTTCTCCAATTCCTTTAATTACAGTTTGAGAACCATTGGCTAAAGTGACAATAGATGTGTTTGAAGGAACAAAGAGAATAGAGAAAAGAGTTTCATTACTAGAGATGTGATCAGAAGCACGAGAATCAAGCACCCAAGGATTAGGAACAATGGATTTGGATAGACAAGCGACTGAATTACCAGACTAAGAGATGGTAGATGACTGTTGTTTAGCTTGTTGTTTAGCTTGTTGTTTAGCTGTCTGAAATTGTAAATACTCACTATAGTCTATCCCAAATAAGGTAAAAGCACCAAATGCTTGATCATGTAATGGCAGAAGTCCAACAGCAGTATTCTGAGCCAAGTGAGCAACAGATTTGCTAGCATTGAAAGAATGATTCTGCAATGGTTTACCATGCAATTTTCAACAACTTTCCCGAGTATGACCAGGCTTGTCACAATGAGTATAGTGTTTGGATTTGTTACCTTTCCACTTTCGACTATTATTCTGAACCGCAAATACAGATGCTTCCATATTTTGTGATGAAGCTGGGGTTACAGAGATGCGAAGGAGACGAGCAGAGACATCCTCCAAGGTGGAAATTATAGAACCTGTCAATATTTGATCTCGGACTGAACTAAGATCAGGTCGAAGACCTATGAGTGCCAAAACCATGAAGAATTTATTTCCTTGTTGTTCTTGTGTAGCAATACTTTTTGAGAAAGGCATAAGGGAGTTAAATTCATTAAGTAAGGTCTCAACTTGTCCAAGATAACTAGCCATATCCTGCTGATTTTGCTGCAAGTTAACAATATCAGACACCACTTTATATATATGCTGTATATCATTTGTATATAGTGTCTTAGCTTTGGTCCACACCTTATAACAAGTTTT
>CANUEP010072162.1:0-11346 GCA_947857235.1 Jatropha podagrica | reverse complement strand
TGTAAATATTAAGTACATTATTAATGTAGCAACATCAGCATGATATTATATTCAATATACATTATGATTTCAGCATGACAAGACATAAAGTCAACCAGTTTGTAGCGTCTCGGCTCGGTTTATTCAGGTTTATGGGTGGACTGGGAAGGGATGTTACATGCTTGACCTGTCAGCAGGTTAAGGCAGAGCATTAGGTTCCATTGAGTTTGTTACAGCCTATCTATGTTCTGGAGTGGAAGTGGGATAGGATTACCATGGATTTTGTAATTGGTTTGCCTACTACAACTAGGAAGAAAGATGTTATTTGGGTTATAGTTGATAGATTAACTAAGTCAGTGCATTTTCTTCCAGTTAGGACTGATTACACTTTGGAGTAGCATGTGGAGCTCTACATTGATGAGATTGTGAGATTGCATGGAGTCCCTTCTTCCAATATCTCTGATAGAGACCCGAGATTTACTTCGAGGTTCTGGAAGAAATTACATGAGGCTCTAGGTACTATATTGCATTTCAGCACAGCCTTCCATCCGTAGAAAGATTGATTTAGGTGCTTGAGGATATATTGAGGGCTTGTGTGATTGAGTTTGAGGTAGTTGGGAGAAGTATATTCAGTTGGCTGAGTTTGCCTATAATAATAGTTATCAGTCAAGTATCCAGATGGCTCCATTTGAGGCATTGTATGGTAGGAGGTGTAGGACAACTTTATGTTGGACAGAGCTTAGTGAGGGCAAGATAGTGGGTCCAGATTTGATCCGTGATGCGAAGGATAAGGTGAGGATTATAAAGGAAAGGTTGAAAGCGACTTCAGATCATCAGAAGTCGTATGCTGATTTTAAGAGAAAGGATATCGAGTATGCAGTGGGTGATAGGGTGTTCTTGAAGGTGTCTCCGTGGAAGAAGGTTCTAAGATTCAGTAAGAAGGGTAAGCTTAGTCCTAGGTTCATAGGAATATACGAGATCTTAGAGCGTGTGGGACTGTTGGCCTACGGACTAGCATTACCACCAGACATGGATCAGATACATAATGTTTTTCATGTATCCATGTTGCAGAGATATAGATCAGATCCTTCGCATGTGATATCAGCTGAATCTATCACCATCGAGCCAAATTTGACATATGAGGAGGAACCCATAAGGATAATTGCTAGAGAGGTTAAGGAATTAAGGAATAAAAAGATACCTCTAGTAAAGGTCCTATGGAGGAACCATAAGACAGAAGAGGCTACGTGGGAGAGAGAGGAGGATATGCGACAACAACATTAATAGTTACTCATATCAGGTAAATTTGAGGATGAATTTATTTTAAGGGGGGAGAACTGTAATGGTCTAATTTTTTGATGTCATAAACAGTGATCTACCGGTCTGTGAATAGTACCATCGATATGGGACATGATATTATTTCAGTCCGAAAAAATTACTATGAGTGTCTAATATGTTAATTAATATTTTTGGAGCATGTATGCATGATTTAGGTGGATAGAGAATATTTCATGAATATTTTTGGAGAATTGCAGCAACTAGTGAATATTATTTTTATTTTGGTATATTAACGAATAAATGGTAAATTATTTTTGAGAATTTAATTTAATTAATTTGTGGAGTTAAATAATATTTAAAAGTGAATTATTTGAGGAATATTTAGAGTCATTGGATGAGATTACCTAAGACTTGATATTGTCCATTGATTTAGCATAAAATGAGATGCAAAGTTTGACTTTGCTACTCAAGTCACCAATACTTTCTCTCTCCTCTCTTCTTCTTCCTCCATGCCAACTTCTTCTTCCTTCTTCCTCCATTTTTCTTTCATTTTCCTACTTCCAAATACTACTAAACCACCTAATTAAATCATATGATTTTAATTAACCCTTGAGAATTAAGTAGTAGAAGCTTGAATTTGGAGTTTCTAAGCTTTGGTTTTGGAGTTGCCATTAAAGGAGGTAAGTTGTAACTTTTGGGTTTTGTGATTTATTAAGTCTAATTCTAGGATTATCCATGGAATTCATGCATTAATCCATGCTCTTCTCTTTTCTAGTGTTAATTTTGATTTTAATGAGCTTTTTTCCTACTTTGAAGAGATTGGTGAACCCTCCACCAAAGGCAAGGAGAAGGTCCAAGAATAGAGTTTTTAAGCTTGTTTAAACTTGAAAAAGAGGTTAGTGCAATAATATTCTAATTTACCTTTCATTCTCTTAAGTTTTAAATTTTAGGTTTCTGATGAATTTTGATGTTAGAGGTGTACTTAGGGTGGACTGGAAGTCATTTTTTAACCTTTTATAATTTCCATTTGCTTTTGAATTCTTCATGAAAGTTGTAGCTCTATTTCTCAGCTTTCCAAAACATCCTCTTATGTTCAATTCCAATATTTTAGCTCAACTTATGATCTAAATACCAAAATTGGTTCTATTATGGTGTCTCACTTGTAAATCCGAATTGATTGTCCTTTTTGGCCACTAAAATAGCAAGATAATATCTTCTGTTCTTCATAAAAGTTGTATTTCTACTTCTTATCTTTCTAAATGATCCTCTTGTGTCTAATTTTAATACCTATAGCTCAACTTATGATCTTTATACAAAAACTGGTTGTGCTGAATCGTGTTTGGATTGTTGGTCTGTGTTCCTGAATTTCTTTAATCCTCTTAGAAAATGATTTGGACTATGGTCCCTTCATGATCTTTGTAGAATTTTATCTTATCTTTCTAATGAATTAAGTTTCACTCAGTTTGAAGTCCTAGAACTTCAGTTATACCCTGAGAACACAACAAAGGTCAGGTTTATGAAAATGCTAAAAATTTCTTAATTTAAGTACTTTTATGCTATATTAAGTATAGTTGTTTTTTATTATGTTCAAATGAATTTGTTAAGTATGAGAAAAATGAGAACATGGTGGTTTTTTATGTTGTAAGTTAAGTGATTTTAAAATAATGAGTATTTAAGTGATAAAGTGTTTGAGTAAAGAATTGTGAATCATTAACATGATTATTTGTGAAATAAAGATTGATTTTTGGGCTCTACTATACATGATTGAAATATAGTAAATGAGATTGATATTGATATATGAGCATGCTTGGATTATTAGCCCATTCTGTTATATGAAAGCTATGATCATATGCTAGGGTTATCAATACTTATAAATAGTCGGACGCGCTTATTATTTGTGGTAGTGCTTGCACAGGCCACGATTATGATATGTGGTAGTGCTTGCACAGGTCACGGTTATGTGATATGTGCTTGTGCTTGCATAGGCCACGGTTATGTGATATGTGCTTGTGCTTGCATAGGCCACAGTTATGTGATATGTGGTGGCGGTTTCACGGGTCACGATTAAATATATCTGGTTATATTTCTTTTTTTGTACGTGTACGAGCCCCTAACTAAGAATGAAATTTTATTTTATTATGAGAAAATCAGTGATATATTATATTTGTGATATTTACTTATTTTTATTGGAATATGGAATGCTCTTTAAAGATGAATTTCGTGTTAATTTACAAAATAATTGATTCAATCGACACGTTTTCAACGTTTAATAAATATGTATTTCTATTTGATTATTTAAAATATTTTCGAGATTTACTAGATGGCCATTTCTGTTATTTTTAATCATTGGTTATTTAGCACCACTGAGTCTTTCACTTAGCGCAATGATTTTTATCATGTGAAGGTTGTGAGCTGTAGGTGCTACGTGAAGACTGGAGAGATAGCATTAGAGTAGAAGTATTAATTTTTAATAGGATATGTATATTAATGTAAATTATGACATGTATAATATTATTGTGAAAAATATTGGAGTTGTTAATATTGAGATCTAAGTAATGAAATTGGTAGATATTTAAGTATCATTATTTGATAATATGTATAGTGTATGAATGATACATATATATATATATATATATATATTTGGAATGAATAGTGAATTATCATGATAAGATGACTTGATCTTATATTTTTTAGAAGTGTTGTGCGACTTGTTTTGTTGATTTGGAGTTGAGATTTGGAGGTTAATATTGGAAGTGTATTTGTTTTTCCTATGTGGCAAGTCGATTTATAGGGGAAACTCTTGTGAATTTTTCTTAGGAATTTCCTTAAATTTTATTTGAAAAAAAATATTACTTGCCCTTATGAAAACTTAACCACTTCTAATATGTCATTTAGATTATTAAGTAGGATAAGTCGGTGCTCCGGCACCCAATGTGGCATCCATCATTTGGTCCTCCGGGATTTGGCGGCTGGTGTTGCAGAGGCAATGCCTGAGTCATGCCATCAAATCTTGGCTCATAAATTGCTTCCTCTTGTCCAAAAAGCCTCCAACCAGACTTGAGCAGCTCAGACTAAAAAAAGCCTCAAAACTTGACCTGAGCACCTCAATCTACCTGAAAGCCTCAAAATACTAGAAAGCCTTAGATTAGACCTAGGCATTAGACCTAACAACCTTCGCTTCCCAAATCGGGGGCAATGCTCGAGTCATGTCATAAAATCTTGGCTTGTGCATTGCTTCCTCCTGTCCAAAAGCCTCAAAACCTGACCTAAGCACCTCAGTTCACCAAAAGTTTCAAACCTGACTTGAGCACCTCAGTTTACCAAAAGGCCTCAAAATAGACCTAAGCACCTCAAAATACTTGAAAGCCTTAGATTAGACCTAAGAACTTTCGATTTCCAAACTGGGGACAATGCCCCAATCATGCCATCAAATCTTAGCTCGTGCATTGCTTCCTCCTATCCAAAAGCCTCAAAACCTGATTTGAGCATTTTAGATCACCAAAAGCATCAAACATGACCTGACCACCTCAGTCTACCAAAAAGCCTTAAAACAGACCTGAGCACTTCAAATTACCAGAAAGCCTTATATCAAACCTAAGCACCTCCACTTCTCGAACTAGGGGTGATGTAGAGTCATGCCATCAAATCTTGGCTCATGCATCGCTTCTTCCTTTCCTAAAGCCTCAAACATGAGCTGAGCAGAGAACCTTTACAACGGATGTGTACTATTGCTTTTCTTTTGTTTGCTTCCACTAGAGATCAACAACAACAATGACTCTACCTAATGACTTCAGAGCATTGATGGAAGAGATGTTCTGAGAACAAGAGAACTGTTTTTGAATAATGCTAACAGAGCAAAATGCTTCCCTCCGAAATACTATTGCTACCTAGAGAGAGACCATTTTGGGGGAAGTAAGGACCTTGCTAACTGTTAGTCAAAATGGCAATGCTCCTCCCAACTAGATCGAGGGATCTAATGGACAACCTTGTATCCCACCCAATGACAATCAGACTGCCTGAGGGTCGATTCCTGAGACAAGGGCCACATCTAATGCTACTGCCACCTTAAGCCAAACAAGGGATGATTCAGCCTCTCAAGAGGTTAAAAGATGATGGAGAAAATGGACTTCTTTGAGAAGTTCCTGAAGAACATCAAGATGTATGAACACTTGATTGATATAGACTCCCACCCACTCTTTCCAAAAGCCAGGCTGCCTGCCAATTTCAAGATGCCCACTATGGACAAGTTTGATGGTACCACATGCCCCAAGACTCACCTAAAAATGTATGTGGGTGCCCTCTCTCCTCTTGGTGTGAACAATGAGCTCCTAGCTCAACACTTATAGCAATCTCTCACTAATGCTGCTCTCCGCTGATTTGTTGCCATGGATAATGCTAAGAAGAAGACTTGGGATGAGATTTGTAATGCCTTTAACTAGTAGTACCACTATAATGTAGAGGTTGACATTACCAGGAGAGACTGGGAGACTACCAAACAGGGAGCCCGAGAGTCCTCTTCATTTCCCACAAGATAGAGAGGTAAAGATTCCCAGATGCTTAACCGCACTTCTGAAGAGGAGCAAATTGGCATCATAGTTCCCTTCTTATTAGAGTCACCTGAGGACCCAGTACCTTCTAGACTTTGGACCTCTCATTGCCACTGCAAATAAAATAGAAGACCTAATCTAGTCAGGCTAGATTAAAGAGGATCAAGCTTCTTCCTCTAGATATAAGAAGCCATAAACTAGTTACCATGCAGTTCCTCCCATGCCTTAGAAAAGTAATGATGTGGCCAATTTGATCGGCCAAAGTCAATTTCCTCCTCCACCAAGACTAGTTGCTCGACCAGATAGATGCAACTTCACGGATCTTGGAGTTTCTCTTTCGTTTATCTTCTAAAAGGGTGTGGATGATAAGTTGATACAGCCCCTGAAACCCAGACCCTTGCCAAATTCAACTCCAAAGCACTACAAATTGAACTCTTTTTGCTCTTTCCATCAGGGACCTAGGCACAAGATTGATGACTGTAAGACCCTGAGACACAAGGTCCAGGACCTGGTGGAAAGTGGCCAAATACTCCCTATTTGACCCAGACCGAATATAAACACCAACCCACTCCCTCATCACCAGAACAACATTCACATGATCAACAAAGAGCTAGATTCTGACTTGGCCTCCTTAATCCACCCCATCATAGACAACTCATGCTGCGTCATAAAATTGAATGATGTACTCGAGAAAATCAATGCCATTACCCAGAGTAGGAGATAATTCCCATCTCCTCCTCTCGAAGCTTTACCCAATCTAGTCACCTTGGCCACAGACATGCCTAGTTCAAGTTCTAGACCTTAGCCTGAGAATTTGGTTTTGGAACAGTTAAAGAAAACCAAGCCTAACATTTTTGTGTGAGGGTTAATTCAGTCTTCCTTCGTACACTGCCAGGCTTTAGTCAAAGCCATGAATCAGTGTCAGACAATTGGCAATATCACTCCAAAATCTTTGGTGGCTTCCATCATAATCAACCCTTTAGCATTGGCTCTCTGTTTTTCAGGCCATGAGATCCCTACTGGTGGAGATCACAACAATACTCTTTACATCACAATCCAAGCTAGGGGTAAGACAGTGCCTATGGTTCTGGTAGACAATGGGTCAAGACTAAAAGTCTGTCCCTTAAAAGTAGCCAGTTGTCTAAGGCTAACTGTTGAAGACTTTATGCATTCCGATCAGATAGTAAGTGCATATGACAACACCAGACGAGAAGTATTGGTTGTGTTCGAGCTTGAGGTCACAATCGGGCTCATTGTTCTGACTATCCCTTCCAGGTAGTGGATGTCCCAGCCTGCTTCAACCTCCTTGTTATGACTATCCCATTCTAGGTAATGGATGTCCCAGCCTGCTTCAACCTCATTTTTGGAAGGCCGTGGATTCATAAGGCTAAGGCAATAACCTCTTCTCTACATCAGAAGCAAAAGTTCCCCTATGGAAATGCAGTTATAACAATCAAAGGGGACTTGGCGAGAAAATAAAAAATTCCCTCTTTTAGCCCCATTATTGGAGATTCAGCTTGAACCAACAATTTACCCATTGTCAGGGTTCTACTTCGATTCAGTCTAGTTTACCGAGGTAGAGCTGAGTAAAGAAATCTTTCCCATGGACTTTGATCCCCCACAGTAACCCCATGGTAGCTAACACGTTGAGAACCATGTGTTACTTTCCAAGAATGGGACTAGGGCCGCAATTAGCAAGGTATGGCCTCTTTTGCTGAATATCCAATTGCTAAACCTCCTTTTGGTCTTGGATTCAAGCGAATAGATGAAGACCGAGAGGAGGTGAAAGATGCCAGGCAGAAGGAAAAAATGAGAGGTGAAACAATGGGCATTTTGATGCGCCCATACTTCAAAACCCTCAGTGGTTACTTTATCAAAGGGGAATTAGAACCCTACTGTTTCTTTCAAGAACCATGATATTGCCCTTTAACCAAGAAATTAATACTTGGTTTTGAACTTCTCTTTGATGTCAAGCTCTCAATAGAAGAGTGTGAGCCTCTCTTCAAGCTTCAGACTGATTAGGAGGACAACCAGGAGACATCCCTCTTTGACTTTGCATGATTACTAATTAATTGGAATCAGACCCCACAAACCTTATACAGCCCATCCAAGAATCTTTACAGAATTGGTACATAGAGGAGAGCATAAAGTAGTCCACCTCCCTTTTACCTGAACCTGAACTTGAGTCATAAATAGAACTTAAGTCAGAGCCCAGTTCAGTATCTAGTTTAGAGTCTTTTGAGTCCTTTGAGTCTTCTTTGTCCTCCTTATCTGAGATAGGAGACCTTTTTGTAGAACTCAATGTAAATGTCGATCATGGCATCTTTATTAATAATAAGAAGTTCTAGTTTTCTTATTACCCTTTCTTCACCCTGAATGAGATTATTAGCAAAATAGAAAATGAAAAAGAAAAGAAACAAAAATAACAAAACAAATAAACATTGGCACAGAAAACACAATATGCATTTATTGTGCATGAATATGATTGTAAATAGGAGTTAACAAAGCTCATCAAGCAGTAATCAGATTGCTTTGCATGGACAGCTAGTGATATGACCGGTATAGATCTTGACATTATCGTTCATAAGATCCCTACATATGATCACATCAAGCTAGTGAAATAGAAACTCTAGAGGCAGAAATCGAAAATCTCTCTCAGAATCAGAGAAGAAACAACCAACTTATTAGAAAACAACTTTATCGAAGCCATTGATTATTCAACATGGTTGGCTAACACAGTACTAGTTCCCAAAAAAGACAGTAAGACCATAATTTGCATCGACTACTAGGATCTAGGATCTGGACAAGGCCTGTCCTAAGGATGAGTTTCCTTTACCATATATCGACCTGCTTGTTGATAGAATTGCAGGGTCCAATGTGATTTCAGTCATAGATCTCTATGCATGGTATAATGAGATAGCAGTCAATAAGCCAGATAAAATGAAAACTTCGTTCATCATAGGATGGGGTACATTCTACCATAGAATAATGCCATTTGGTTTGAAGAATGCTGGTGCCACTCTGTAACACCTGCCGCCCAATCCCGGAGAACCAGACGGTGGATGCCACATTCGGTGCCGGAGCACTGTCTTATATCAT
Source organism: Jatropha podagrica (assembly GCA_947857235.1). Lineage (NCBI taxonomy): Eukaryota > Viridiplantae > Streptophyta > Magnoliopsida > Malpighiales > Euphorbiaceae > Jatropha > Jatropha podagrica. The sequence continues at coordinate 2,443 of CANUEP010072162.1, read as the reverse complement.
TTAAAAACTCTATATCACATATTAGAAGTGGATAGATTTTCATAAGGAGGCAAGTAATTAAAAATTTAAAAATAAAGTTTAAGAAAATTCCTGCGAAAATTTCATAAGAGTTTCCCCTAAAATTTAATTTGCCACACAAAGAAAATACACACACTTTCAATATAATTTCTCCAAACCCCAAAACTCCAGTTCAACACGACATGTCACAAGCACTTCTAAAAGGTTGCATTGATTTACTTAAGTTCTACTATGTTAATATACCATTCATTCCAAGAATAACAATATTAACATTCTTACAGAAAAAATATAACACGATAAAACATTTAATCAACCACCGATTTTATTAAATGTTATTTCAATATTTACAAACTCAATATTGTTTACAATGAGTCTATACATGCCATAATTCACATTTTCCTATATATCCTACTCAAAATACTAATTTTACTCTGATTGCTACCTCTTCGATCTTCATGTAGCACCCATAGCTCATAACCTGCGCATAATAAAATTCAACACGTTAAGAGGAAGACTCAGTGGTGCTAAATAATTATCACATAGAATAGCAAGAAATGCCAAGTAATAAATCTCGAATATTTTTAAAAGATACTCAAATCAAAATATATGTATTAAACATTGAAAACGTGCCCAAAATCAAATATTTCGAAAACCATAAGAAATTCACTTTTAAAGAACATTTCATAATGCACTAAAATAAGAAAAATATCACAAGTGCAAATATGTCTCCGATTTCTTTATAACGAAATAAATTTTCATTTTTAATTAAGGGTTCGTACACATACAGAAAAGAAATATAACCAGATATATTCAATTGTGTCCATGAAACCACCACCCCATATCTCATAACCGTGGCCTGTGAAACCACCACTACATATCACATAACCGTGGCCTGTGCAAGCACTACCACAAATAATAAGCGCGTTCGCCTATTTATAAGGGCTGATAACCCTAACATATGATCATAGCTTTCATATAACAGAATGGGCTTATAACCCGAGCATGCTCATATATCAATATCAATCTCATTTTACTATATTTCAATCATGTATAGTAGAACCCAAAATCAAATCATTCCTTCACGAAAATCATATTACTTATTCACCATTCTTAATAAAAGAAAACACTTTACCACTTAATACTCATTATTTCAAAATTACTTAACTTATAACTTACAAAACCACCACATTCTCCTTTTTCTCATGCTTAACAAATTCAATTGAACATATTTAAAACAAATATACTTAATATGATATCAAACTTGAATCAAGAAATTTCCAGCATTTTCATAAACTTGACCTTTGCTAGATTTTTAGGGTATAACTGAAGTTGTAGGTCTCCAAATTGAGTAAAATTTAATTATTTAGAAAGCTAAGACAAAATTGTACAAATGTCATGAAGAGACCACAGTCCAGATCAACCTCTAAAATACTGAAAATAAGCTAAGAACACAAACCAACAGCCTAGTCCTGATGTAACACATCCAACTCCATATTTCTTTAGTTCCTACTTATCCGTGCACTCAATTTCAATAAATCCATATCTAGTGATTTGTTAAGATATCTAAAAATGAATTTCATGAAGGGCTCAAGACCTAATTTTATCATTTTAGGGGTGGTCAAAGATAAGCAACATTTCAGACATACTAGGGGGCTGCCATGACAAAATCAGTTTTGGTAATAAAATCATAATTTGAGATATAGGTATTCAAATTGGACACAAGAGGATGATTTAAAAATCTAAGAAGTAGAACTACAACTTTTATGAAGAATACAAGATATTATCTTGCCATTTTAGTGGCCAAAAGGAACAATCAATTCGGATATACAAGTGAGACGCCATAACGAAACCAGTTTGGGTATTTAAATTATAAGTTGATCTACAAGTATTAGAATTGAATATAAGAGGATGTTTTGGAAAGATGAGAAATAGAGCTACAACTTTCATGAAGAAGTAAAAAACAAATGGAAATTATAAGAGGATCCAAAAATGACTTCTAATCCCACCTAAGAACACCTTTAACATCAAAATTCATCAATTTAACCAAAACATACAAAATTTTTACCAAAACATATAAAATTCCCAAAATTCATTCAAAAACCTAAAAATTGAAAACTTAAAGAAATAAAAGGTAAAGGAGAATATTATTGCACTAACCCTTAAATGAAGCTTTAAGAAGGTTAGAACCTCTACTCTTTGGCCTTCTCCTTGCCTTTGGAGGAGGGTTCTCCAACTTCTTCAAAGTAGGAAAATATCCATTAGAATAAAAAATTAACAAAGAAATTGAATGGAGCATGATTTAATGCATTAATCCCATGCCTAAACCTTGAATTCTACTTATTAAATCACCAAACTCAAAAACCACAACTTACCTACTTCAATGGCAACTTCAATTCTCTTTGCTTTTAGTCACCAATTTCAACTT
>CANUEP010072096.1:0-10385 GCA_947857235.1 Jatropha podagrica | reverse complement strand
TATTAAAGGCTAGGTTCCTTCTTTCACCATTCCCCTAGCCTTTACTTAAGATTATGAATGAATAGAAAGGGCTGGGGATTGGGATCACTTTCCGTATGGATCATTCCACTAGTGAGGCGAGGAAATTACTGAAGTGAGACTCTTTCGTTGGAAGAAGAGGATTCTAGGTCAGCTCTCCCCCTTCAATCTGATTCGGTGGAACTAAGGCAGAAGCCAGTACCGCGAGGAAGTCTTCCCGGAATCTCCCGCTTTGGCTATTGATTGACCGGTCTTTACTTCTTATAAAGATGGGGTGGTCGTAACATAAGAAAAGTGATGAAGGGTCACAAGCCTATCTCCCTTTCGTTTGGCTACGAATCCCTACTAAGGAAGCCTAAAAAGCAAGAGCATTCGCCCGGTCGGGTTCCTCTGTTCGTTCTTACGCTAATGGCCTAGCCCAGTCCCCCTTTCCTCGTTAACCTGGCCGAGCCGACACGAGTTCCTTTCCTTTACCAGCTTTTTGAGAGTAACCTTCTTCATTCCCTGAACGAAGCCCTCAACCGATCCTTATAATAAAGCCGGAGCTTCTGGAGTTAGAACAGGGGGTAGATCATAGCCCGATTAACCGATCTAACTTTAGCTAGGAGCCTCTTCTATTCTTATTCTTTGTGGCAGGTGGTATCGTATATAAGAAAAAGGTTGCATTTAGGAGTGATCTTTTTATCACATCTCAACTCTTTCTCTTTCTCGTCATCTCTATCATACTTGCTTGACCAGAAAAATAGCGTAATGTAATAGAGAGACGGAATAGCTGTTTCGGGGACTCCATGGTGTTGTGCTCCTCAAAGTGCATGTTGCGCTGTCTTCCCCTCCTCACTTTTTCCCATGCTTTCCCTTGGTCAACAACCAAGCACAGAAAACGTTACTTCTTCACTACTCCGACTTTCTTTCTGTCTGGAGGGAATCATTTTTTCTCAATCAATCATGCCTCAATTGGATAATGTGAATAACCTACCTCTTGGTTTTGGCTCATCTAGCGAAAGTCTTTCACCCAGTTCCAGTGATACATCTTCTTCAAATCCATTCGGGACTAATAATACCACTCCATCCACGACGACTATTAGCGATTATAGTCTTCAATCTGCAAGTAGTGATAATTCTTCTGCTGGTATTTTTGAAGATCATCCTGGTCTTCACCCTTCTAGTGAACGTGTGGTCGAGCTGCAATCTGAGATCAGAACCACGTTTGAACAAGTGGTGAAAGACGCGGGCGATCAGCATCTTTTTCCAGATGTTGAAAGCGATTATACCGCGGTCGCGGAACGTCTTCTACAGAGGGAAAGCCTGTATCGAGTAAGTGGAGAGGAAAGATCTCCAGAGATTCTTATCTCATTCCATTCCAGTGGCTCAACCAGTAACCAATGGCGAAAACTAAAAAATCCATGGTTTCCCGGTAGAACCCCATTTCGCCCAAGCTGTTTCGGAACCGGAAAAAAGAAGCGGTTTTTCGCACAGCTTGCTCATAGTGCAGGTCCCACTTGTATATTGTATTTGGCCGAAGAAGCATCGGACAGGTTGGAGTTCTTACCTTCTTTGGACTCCATGGACCAAGATCTGCTTTCATTATATGGGCAATACCGATCTACTTTAGTAGATCATATGGATGTAGCTCTAGCTTCTGATTTTGATGAATTGGAAACATCTCTTTTCCATTTCTATTTACCTAGTTCATATTTGTCTTTCGTGTGTTCCGGGGAGTAATTCGATCTCTTCAATCTCGGGATACCACCTAAATAACTGCGGCCAGAGAGTAAAATAGGTCGGGAAGAAAGAGTCTGAGGTTGGGTTGGACGACATACATCTTGGTTGCTTCCCCCTCTTTGCAGGGTGATGACGCCAGTAGCTGTGGAGCACAGATGACCATCTCTTCAAGCAGGGATATAGGGCTGGGCCCCTAGATCCAAGTCTAAAAAAAAAAAGAGAAAGCAGGTTGAGGTGAGTACGGGAGGCAAGGCTGGATCTCATGAGTAAGTGACTCGCCGAGTTACCAAGGTCCACCCCAGTCCCGCAAGATTTACCCTCCATAAAAAAGTGAGTCAAAGCGGGCAGAGCTTCATGTCAATAAGATAGCCATGGAAAAAGATAGCTTATTTTCCTGTATCAAAGAGCTGATTGAGCTTATCTCCTCCCGGTATGATCACTGAAAAAACGCTATATCAAGGGACAGAAAACTGTTTACGAGGAGCTATAGAGGAAGGGCTGCAAAACCAGCTCAACCAACTTGAAATCCCCACCAACCGCCCGATACACGCCTTAACTGATGCCGTTCTCGTGCGGACGCGTGCTGAAACGAATATTGACGGTCTAGCCGAAGTACTAGAGCAGATCCACTCTCATGAAACTATTCACTACTCATATGGCTCTCGTAGAACAACTACTGAGACGAGTAGACTATCAGGTGAACAAGCGTCACGAAAACAAACCCCTTTAAGACTGATTCCTATGTTGATTGCGGAGATTAGGTTTTATATGGAGTTCGAACGGTAGCCGCTGCTTAGTGCGACAGCACTTTGGATCTTAATAGACTATCTAACAACCGAATCCACTCCGGCTGCCCCTTATTTATACAATTCCTTCTAATTGAACGCTTACTAAACGAGATCTTGTGAATCCTGCGGGAAACAGGTTCCGTGATCATCTATGCTATTTCCTGGATGCCTAAAGTCTTATGACTGACGGTTCTGGGCAGCATGGTCTGCTGCTAATCTTTTTGGAATAGGAACTCTTGTGAAGAAATCTGCTGCAAAATATGTAGTACTAGGGCCTTCGACTGGGAAAGGTAGTTCAGCTCGCTCTTCCCACATCTTTCTCGGAAAAGGAACGAAGTAGCTCGCCCTTATTAGTCCTCTAAGGAGCATAAAGCATCAAGCTGGTTCCTAAAGAACATACATCCTACATCTTCGCTCGTTCCCTAAGCGAGTTACGTATACGGCGTTGGTCGAGTGGGGATCAAGGGCTCTTGAATGCTCTTAGGTCAGCAACTTCTTGCTTTCATTAGGGATGATCGGATAACTTCCCACCAGAGAAGATCTGATTAAAAAAAAAAGTTCTTTGCCATAGAGGCTAGGTTACAGATATTTAGGCATTTTAACCCCCCTTCTTACCTGGGACAACACAAGCAATAGGAAAGAAAGCAGGCACAAAAGGAAAGAGTCACTGACCGAGTGCAGTGGTAATACCGACAAGACGGGCTTTCCATGACCACGAGCAGACTAGGTTGTGAGAGAGGGAAAGAACTGATTTAGCAATTATGCCACGTCTCTTGCAAGAATAGGCTTAAGCATCTGGCATCTATAGAACAAGTTAATCAATAGTAGTAGAAGATAGCCTTCTTTTTTTTCCTTCCTTTCTGTAAAAGTGAAGACTTTCCGCCTCCAAGCTTGATTTGATTGAAGGACAACTTCCCCAATAACTATCAGAGTTGGAAGCGAATCCCGGATAAGACAAAGAGCAAACTTATAACTCGCCTTTCAGGCTATGCCCTTCACTTCCATTATTTACAGGATTCAACTGAGTAGGGGTAGGAGTCAGGGGTTCGAGCCCTTCTCCCACAATTGGCAAGAGCCAGTGATCGCCAATTCCTTTCCCAAAGGCTCCTCGGACTGGACTAGAGTATACGTTCTTTTGAGCTTTCCGTCGATCGAAGTAGGGCAAGTCTCAGTGTTGTATTTGAGGTTGGTCAGAGGGCTGGCCCAGGGCATGTCGAGGGGGTCAATCATCATCGTTTTTCCAGTTTCAGGTAGTTGAAAGCTGGAGCTTTCCGAAACGAGTTGTTTTCAAAGAAAGCCTCTTGTTCATGTCGAACCAGTTTTCGTTGTTGGAGGGAAGTAGGGGCTTGCTCTTTTCCGGGGATTCAAAAGGGGATCTTTCTACTCCCGCCTAAGAGCGGGTATCCTGGCTTAACCCTTTCAGGCGAGTGAGTAAGAACTCGCCTTCGAGAGAGTTTGGCTTTTCCTAAAAGCTTCTTGCCGGATCGCTAGGTAAACGGGGAAGATTTGGTAGGGAGACGATGCCATGTTACGAGCCAATAGAAGAATCGAAACTTTTGTGGGCAAGGGAGGTCAGAAGGAATGATCCTCCGCCTGCTGCTGTGAGTAATGAAAGCCCTTTCTTCTTCCCACCGACTCTGAAAGATGCCGATCAAAGGCTGAAAAACTTGCCGAAGAGAAGGTCTTTATTAAAGCAGTAAGAATCGAAGGCATACCGATACAGAAAGAGTCAAGGTCAAAAGTCTCCCCAAGAAAGCAAGCCGGAAAGGCATAGAGTCGACGCAGTCAAGCAGGAAATCCCGTAACCTTCTAAGGATCCAGAAGGTGCATTAGAAGCTTCAAGATCGGTCTCTGAAACAAGAGAATAGAATAGGATACTGCTCTTACTCCTCAAAGGATGTATTTCCACATCCTGGCAACGTTTCGCTAGAACAATGAAGAGAGGGAATCTCTCGTAGTTATACCGCTGATACTCTTTGACCGACGGCTGAAAATAGCTAGCCGGGAGGGCAGCGAAGCCTAAGGTGTGAAGCCCATCTCACGGATTTCAATGGCACCCTTTTTCTTTTCTGAAAAGGGTTAACTCAAAGTTTCCTCACCTTTGCTTTCGGTCCATCCCTAGCTAAGTAGAGCGTATGATGTCGCTTATCTCGGCTTCTTTCTTCTTACTTCTCATTTCTCTTCTTATTCTTAGTAGACTAAAAACTTGCTAGTGCTCGCGACCAGATGCGTGCTTTATTAAAGCCCTGCTATACGTGCAAGGATAGGTGGAAGGCACATGCTTCTCTTTACGACGAGACTTTCATTATCGGCTTTTAGGGTCATAGACTTTCTGGAGTCTCTTAAAGAGGGGATCGAAGCAAGGTCCAATCCCATTATTCTAAATTATTATAATACGATCATCTCACAGATGAAGAAGTGAGCAAGCCTTTCTCCAATGGATTCTAACAGCGCAGACTAGGTCTGATTTACATTTCTATATTTATATTAGTAAAGCCCCTTGTTTCAAGGCCCAGGAACACGGTTTATTTTAATTTAGCAGCATTTGGCCGTAGAATCAAATATTGAGGGTGACTGACCACTAGATCTGTCGATCGAGACCTTGGTCTTCCTGCAGGCTTTTGACTCTCTCTATGGGCTTCGGGCTAACGCCCTAGATCCTCCACTAAATCCTCCAACGGTGAGACTTACTTTCTCTTAAGACTACAGATGTACGTAAAGTAGAGGTCCCTCAATTCAACTATCGCTGAAGACTTTTCTGGGTGACCAAGACATAGACTAAGATTCCTTTGTATCCGGGCGCTTACCTCCCTTGTTAGGGATCGATGCTTCGCCTCATCCGTGCTCATTGGAAACCTTGACTCTTCAATAGATTCATCTTAACTTAAGAAAAGTGGTACTTTCTGTTTGCCTTCCCTTCTCAGCGGATCAGCCACATAGTCCGAAGTAACGTTAGTGACGGGAACGTAGCTATCTTTTGGTCAGGTTTTCTGGGGCTTGGTTCCTCTACTAGAATAGGTTCAGAACGCCTCACTTCTCTGACTTTCGGTGCTTATCTTCAATCATAAGATGGTCACCCGCCCTAAGCAACATCGGTTCACCATAGATATCTCGAGAACTTCTCTTCTTGACTAGGATAGCGCTCTTCCTTCTCAAAGATTTGCCTTGTTAAGGAGAAAGGCGTGGGCAAAAGAAAAGATAGATTCAAACGAGACTAGGAGAATTTCTTATAGAAACTAAAGACAATAAATAAGAGGAAGATCGCTTGATCGAGGATGAGCGTGCAATGCAACTAGGCTCTGGGAAAGGCTGTACGCAAAGGTCATTCATTTTCTCAATGGGGGAAGGAAGGAATGTATAACTCGTGGAGTGGCGAAGGAGGCCTACCCACACTTGTCGATGCCAAATATAGTCTAATGAAGTCGTCTATCTTGTAGTTATTGCATTTTTTCATATTTGCCATCCATATGATTGACTATTCCTAAAGCTTGAGTATGAAGGGAATTTGGAGAGTCCGCTTTTCCAGCTATGGAAAATGAAACTAGTCCGTCTTGGGCTTCCCCTCTCTGTCATTGCCTTCCTTCTTTTCATGCATAGGATCGGATATCAGTCAAATGGGGAGATTGTCCCGGCTTAGCGTCAAGAGGATGGACGGAAAGCTATCTTAAAGTTCAGGTAGCTCCTCACACCACACAACCAAGTCAGCCGCTAAGTTCATAAGGACTCGCACTTTCAGTAATCGGAAGCGGGTTGTATCACTAGTAATCGCGGATCAGCATGCCATGCCTAGGTTCATATTGACTATTTCACCCACTACGCAGTCTCTATCTTTACGCTCACTTCTGCATTTTTGTTTAGGTTATCGAAATTATCAATCGCTCTTTTTATTTTTAGTGGGGAGGAATAGTGCGTGAATGGGTCAAAGCCTAAAATCTGATGAATAGAAAGGAAAGGAGATCAGAAAGATACGATACGCGGACGACTTGACTATAAGTATAAGTATAGGTCGAATGTTTTCGTGAGCAGTAAGCAGCAGATCGTACCTTATTTTTGGAAAGCTGGTGGCCGCGTGTGAATTCTTTCAAGGCAAGGGGCGGCCTGATTCGACATTGTTGTTTACTCTGATCCGGTCGAGGTGGTTTTCGTTTACCAGCGCGTAGGTGGTCTAAGTTCCTATGACCGAGTCTTTCTGGCCCCTGTGAACATCTTTTCTTAATGTATTAAAGAGGGCCTCTCTAACCGTGGTGGGTGTCCACTAACGGCCATTCCTGGCTCGGTTCCGATAACGCAATTCCGGGAGGAGTCGGTAGTTGGGCACTGGATCCCTTCGGACCTGGAAAACGTGTGACGCTGGGTCGGGGTTTGGTGAACCAACTGGTCGCTCCTCTAGTTGAAATATCGGGCCCATTTTTCGTTGCCTAGGTTACACCTTCGGAATACCCCAGAAGGGAATTTTTCTCTACTTCCCTCAATCTTCACTTTACGCCACGCCGACTCCCTTTTCGTCATAAGGCGTGGAATTAGACCAAGGGTTGTTTATCAAGTAGGAACTAGTCCCTCAGATTTCGCACGTAGGAGATCGAGACACAGCCCCAGGGCTATAGGAAAAGATGTAGATCGATCGCCCTAGATAGACAACTACATAGAGGGTCTCTACAAGTCTATATATTCTTTGATTTTGTTCCCCCCGTCAATATCACAACCAATGAGGTCTGCAAGTTTCACATCTAAGTAATACCCGATCCGATAGTTTACGATATAGAAAGATAGAAACATATTTAACAACAACATTCGTTGAAAAGATATTAATAGATATCGGTAGTTGTCCGGTCGTACCCAAACAATAATATTCCAGAGGGAAATGCACCTAAGATCAAATATTTCGAGCCGGCTTCCGTGGAAAATTCAGACTTTCTTTTTGATGCTGCGATCACATAAAAACATAAACTTTGAGGCTCAATAGCTAAATACATGGCAATTGAATCATGAGCCGAGATCATAAAGAGCATACTGCGAGTAGGAAGTAGAATTAATACAATGAATTCAAAAGCATCAAACCTCTCTTGTTCGGAAGAATCGAAACACATCGAAATGGTACCAGCCGTACTTAATAATAGAAGGATTTGGCAGAAATATGTAAAATTGTCCCTCCTAAAAAGATTATTCCAGAATAAATGGGCAATAGTTAGGAGAGGTGCGCCAGCGGCGAGCAGAAGCAAGGTTATTAGATACCTCAGGAAAGCCCGGCCAGAACCACACGTGCAAGTTTCCCTGCATGTGGCTCGTCCGTGATAACTTCTTCGGATTTGCGTGAACTAGCAGATCGATCACTAAGCGGGGATGCTCCCTCCAGTATGAGCGAACCTTTTCGGAACTGGTTAGGAATGGGCGCCACTATCCCAGCCCCGATCCAGCCAGGTTCTATTGATCATGTCCCCTTTCTAACAGTTGTACCTTGTCTTGGGGCGTCTTTGGCTTTACGAGAGAAAGCCCGCCGAAGAAAAAAGTCTTTCTCTTCCCGTCCCGGATCATATTCCGGTGCGTCCACAGAAGAGGAAATCGCAATGCATCTTGCTCAGCAGGCGTAGCTTGGAGTGGGAGTGTAGCGTGGGTAAGGTACGCCAGAGAGGAAGCCAAACCGGCCTATTAAGCGCAGCTAAGCTAATATGCGCCGGAGAAAGCCAGGTGCCGGAGGTAAGCTCTATTCGGCCCGGAGCATTGATTCCCCATAACGAATAGGCTAGCTCTATCTCTCAATTGCCTATCCTGTGCTCGAGAAGGTCCCCCCAGTTCCTCGGCAGCACCTCGAGGTGCATTTAGTTGTCTTACATGAGACTCGGGATATTCCTCACTCCATGGCACCTTTCGCTCATCTATTCCGCCCGCCCGTCCAGACGCGGCGCCCTTTTTAATTATCATCTACCGCCCTTTCTTTCCTCCCGGCTATTCACGCATGAAGATCGTCGTATGTATGCTTGACTTCGGTTGCCGATGCTATAATAGGTAGGAGTACATTATGGCAGGATCAGTCACCTGGGCAAACCAACCCTCCTCCAAGAAGAATTGTGCTATGCCCCCCCGATCCCTATAGAGCGAAAGAGCTGCCTGGTGATCCCTAGGTTGCAGCACGCCCGGTCCTCCTCGCGCCGCTGCCGCCGTTTCTAGGACCGACCGACGCCTCATCTGCACAGGTACCTACGTAGTGTAGTGTCGGTCGCACATTCAACATAGCGTTCGGACTCATGTGCCTTCCAGAACCAGGGGTCTTCGAGCCTGCTGCGTACGATTAGCCAGCCTTGCGGCGGCAAAAGGTAAAGACGTCCCCCATGCTACGGTTCCCTGCGGTCCAAACCCGGTGCCGCATTAGGTTAGGGGGCTGGGCTTTTCGCTCCTCTCCGTCGCGTTGGTCGCCTCCGCATCCCAAAGCGCGCTGCCCTCCTAGGCGCGCAACACTAAGTAATCCAAGCCAACCCACATTACTGACTAACGGCGGATAATCATATTTCTTAGAGGTACTAAATACAACTCCATGAATGAGCAAAATGAAGGTTGCATTAATGATAAAGATCTCTGGGGAAACCGCTAAAAAAAGATTGAACATGTGGGAGGATCCGAACGAATTCTGCTTTCATTTCCCCCGTATGGAGCACTGAGTTACTTACGTAACGGTCTTCCGCAGGTGCAGGCAGGTTGCACTCTAGGCGGTAATTCTGTATTGATGAGGCGAAGCGGGGTTGGTTTTCCCCTGGGTCTTGCAAGAAAAGAAAATAAAGATGCGGAGGGAGACAAAAGCGTAGTGTGTTTTACGCTTGCGACTCCTCATCCAAATTTTCTTTTCGCAAAAAGACTCGTGATTTCAAATCCCAAAAGGACGGGGATTGGACCCCCTCATTAGAGAGGGAGTCCCTTAGCTGACAGAGTCTTTCATACGACTCCTCCCCTGTTTTGGTTCGTGGGTTATCGAGTGCACGAGCACCTCGACCTTCCCAATCCCCTTCAGGATCCAGGGGTGCCATTAGGCGTATGATATCCACCTTGACCTCGAAGAGGTCTTCCGCGTCGAAGCGGGCCCATTTTATGACCTCGGCGGAAGGAGAGTCATAAAATGCTAAAAGTCGATTTTGTATTTTTTGGACCGAATCCCCTCCTATGACCTCATCCTGTCCATATGGAAAGGGAAGGACATGAGACGGACCGGCTTCCGCCTCCCCGGGATTAGCGGGGGGCACAGCTTGTTCACCCGGTTGCGGTTGATTTACCGATGGGTTACTGTTACTATGCCGTGAACTGGATGTGCTCGATTCCAACAGGACATCTTCGTCGAAAGATGTCCACCCGCCCGAGGGCGATCCGCCGGAAGGGGCGACCGACGGTTGCTGCCCCGTGCTTCCCAGCAACGAACCCGGGGAACAGTTCCCCGAAGTTCCTGATGGAGCCACCATCTGAACCCCCCCGGTACCGGTATCGGAGAACCCCAAAAAAGAAAGAATTAAAAAAAGAATTGCTGACACTAGAATACCCCCCTCCCAGCCAAGAACTCGAGAACAAAATAAGGCGATGGATCGCCCCGCGAGACGTTTATTGATGCTGGCAAGAAAGACATCAAAATAGTCAGTCAGTCCCAGGTGGATCGAAATCAAATATGAAATAAGCAGCAAGGCTAAAAGGATCGAAATTGCGATCCTTTGCCGATAAATGGCTTTTATCAAAGAACATGAACTGAAGACAGAACCAATCCCGACAGCAGCTCCCGCCAAAGCGATTGTAGCTGCTCCCGCACCGATTAATTTAGCACCTTCTAACATAGGAAAAAAAGAAGGAAAGGAAAGTCACGCTTTGAACTTCTTCTATTATATA
>CANUEP010072090.1:0-10089 GCA_947857235.1 Jatropha podagrica | reverse complement strand
TAACATCTCATAAAATGTTAATGCCTTTTCAGATTTTGGCTGTATGAGGCATTAGTAGCCAAAATTCCATCTATTCAGACTGACAAAAACGAAACTAAGGTCAGGATCAATTATATCTACATATGTCACCTCCTTAAGTTTATGTATACGTTTAATGGGAGCTTGGACTCCATAATGTCCACCATGCATTAGGTAACTCATAAATCATGTTTTGTCATGCTTTGTGTACATGTTTAGTGGGAACTTGCACTCTATAATGTCCATCATGTATTAAGTAACTCATAAATCATATTTTGTCATGTATATAATTATATATGACTTTGTGTAAATAATAAAAAAAAAAAAAGAAAAAATTTCTGATATTGGTTTCCTCTACTTAACACATGGTGCGATTTATACCTCTTTTAATGGTTCTGTATGACATATTATGTAACATCTCAACATTGTTTATCCTTAGATAGATGGTATTAGGGTGTTACAATAATGGTACATTAGAGGAATGGGGGTACTTTGATGGAAATGTGGTGGTTTTAGAAAACTGTTATGAAGATACTATGTCATTAGTTAGGATAGATAAAAAGATGAAGGGTTTGAGAGTTCAATGAGATATAATTATAGAGAGCCTTCTAAAGACTTCAATGATGGACTCAGAAAATTAGAAAAAGATAGTGATATAGGACTAATTGATCTCTATGTTGAACATTTAGGTATACAGGACATTTGATAGGGTAATTAATGAGTATATAAATAGGAAACCTTCTTAGCAACCTTCTAGAAAGGCACTAGAATGAGTCAATGACATAGGAAGAGAAGGGAATGTAATGGAAGTAATAACCAAAATATGGAAAATTTAGGAAAATGTAGTGGAATTAATAATCGAAATGTGAAAATTTAAGGAAATCTACCAACCTCAATTTTTTTGTTGGAATTGATTTAGGTAATTTGGAACTCAATAATAAACTTGAGTTTGAACTGGGAGGAGAAAAGAGATGTAAGGATGATGGACAGGATGGTGGTGATGAGAGGAATGAGGAGAGGGATGATGGGGTTAATGTAGTGGAATTAATAACCGAAATGTGAAAAATTTAAGGAAATCTACCAACCTCAATTTTTTTTGTTGGAGTTGATTTAGGTAATTCGGAACTCAATAAAAAACTTGAGTTTGAACTGGGAGGAGAAGAGATGTAAGGATGATGGACAGGATGGTGGTGATGAGAGGAATGAGGAGAGGGATGATGGGGTAGGCTTAAAGGGTCAAGAATGTGAGAAAGGAGAGTTGGTACATAACAAATATAATGTAAAGGAGAGGAATGAAGATTTTTAGCAAATAATTAATGATAGAAGGAGAGAAAAAGGATCAACAGGAAGGCCTAAGGAGACTCTTTAAGGTCCTAATGTAGGGGACCTGCATCACACACTAAGTGCAGAAGTAGGTGATAATTCATCAAAATATGCTCCTTTTGATGTAGAGCTTATTTCTGAGTCAAATTCTGATGATAAGAATGGAATTAGATTTCTTATATTTAATGCTAAAAAAGAAATGCAAACTCCCTCCTTTAAGATATAAATGCTCTTCAAAAATAGGCATGAGTTCAAACAAGTATGCGAGAAGTATATGGGATTAGAAATAGGTTTTGAATTTGGTTCAAAAATAATTGTAAAGAAAAGGTGCAAGCTAGATGTTTTAAAAAAGAATATGGGTAGAAGATTTTTGTTAGTCTATTTGATCTCAAATCACCTTCTAATGATACGTTCCAAATTAAAAGTACACACCTAACACATATATATACACCAAGGTTTGCCAAAACTTTCATATGACTGCTACTTGGTTAGTTAAGATGTACTTAAAGGATTTCAGAGTTAATCGTATATGGAAATTTAACCACTTTATTGTTAGTTTAAAAAGTGATCATGGTTATACCATAAGTAGGATGACGGCATTGAGAGCTAGGACAAAGGCATTAGTTAGGCTCCATGACTACAAGGCTGAATTAGTTAGGACAAATCCAAGGTCTACAATCACTTTTAAGGTTGAATATGGGACATTTGAGGGAATTTACGTTTGCCTTGCACCTTTAAAAGAAGCTTTTAAAATCATTTAAGGAAACTCATTTGTCAATATGGGTGTTAGTAAGGGTACCTATAGTGGTCAACTACAGTCTGCAGTAGTTATTCAACTAAATAATTATATTCCCTATAGCTTATACTATTGTCAAGAATGAAAACATAGACACATGGGGGTGATTTTTGGAGAACTTGAAGCTGAATTTGGAGCTTAACAACCATCACTTCATTTACATTAGTGACAGATAGAATATATTATGTCTTCATTTTCATTAAATTTCTTTTTTTTGTTAATAATTACATGCTTAGTTTTGACTTGCCATTTTTTCCTTTTGCTTTCTGCTATGTTTGCGTTGCTTGTGCTTTAAATATATAAGATAGGGTCTTATAAATGTGATATGTAGAATATGGCCTAAAGTAAAGCATAGTATGTGTGTGAGGCACTTATATATAAATTTTTGGGTACATTCAAAGGGAAAGAATTGAAGGACATGTTGTGGGCATGTGCTAGGGCTAGCTATTCTTCTATGTTTGAAAGTTGTTTAGAAGATATGGAGAAAAAAAAAAATTGAATGCAAGGGACTAGTTGAGAGCTAAACTTTACCAGAATTGGTCTAGAGCACACTTCAAAATAAAGGTTCTATATTTTTATGCTCATAAACAAACTCTGTGAAGCATTTAAAAAATACATTCTTTCTAAATGCTAGAGATCATGCAATCATCAGTATGCTTGAAATAATTAGAACCAAACTCATAAAAAGACTGTCTAGAAAATGAGAGTTGATTAAGGAGAAGGCAAAATTGTGTTCTAAAATAGCAAAGAAGTCAGTTGAAAATATGAAATTTGCTCACTACTATACACCAACATTCACTGGAAGTGTAACACCCTCTATTCAATCCTACAAGACTACATAGTTGGTCTCATATTCTGTGCCAAAGGCACTTACTAGATTATTTCATTAATTATATATATATAGCTTGAATGATAAAATATTTAAATCATTTAAAAATGTCAATGGAAGATTTTTGTTATCATTTATTCGACGAAAAATTTTAATAAATATTTATTAGATTTAAATACAATTGGTTCTCAAATTGTTTTCTTTAACATGAGTAAATAGTTAAAAAGATTTGGTTCAAAAAAAAATGTTTTGAAATTAAAGCCTTAAATGCATTTGCAGATGATTCAATAATCAGAGAAGGTTTTGAGTAATGACTTATTAACTATAAATTCATTCAATCTTAAAGCTCTTATCAAACACAATTAAATCATTTTAATTTACCAATAAATTATACAATAGAATCCTATAAACTGAAAATTTATCAAAATTTCTAAAATTTAAATTGACCTCAATACGTCTGAATTTAAAATGCTAGTTCCTTTGTGGAAACCCCAATGGTAAAGTAAAACTTCCAATAATAAAATCATAATCCATATTAATTAGTTATCAAGTAACTAAGCAATAAATACCATATTTAATTGAAATAACTAAATACCATTCCAAATTAATATACAATATCTCAAACTGGAAATTTTTACTACTACATGTCAAGTTCATGGTATATTCGTACTTGAGTCAACTGAAACATTCTCCTCCTCTTATGTTGATATTGGATCATCTAAGTCTATATTATCCCCAATCTACGTGTGAAGAACTCAATGTGCTGAGAGTATAAAACTCAGTAGTGCTTATTATATGTATTAATTCATGGTGTTTGAACCACAACATGTAATATCATTCAAAACTCACAACTTAATAATATCTTAATTATCATCATAGCATATTATATATTTATCACATTTGATATTTATTTATTTTATCTATAAACATGCTATTCATATTAAATCCAAATATACAACATGCTATATAAATTCACTTATTACTATAATCATATTTTCTTAAAATTAAGAATAAATAATAAATTAAAATCATGTAATATAATTTTATTACTTAACTTCCTTAAAAATATATATTTTTTCTTAAGGGCTTACATACACTTAGAAGAAAATGAAGTAGATAAGGTTTCATAACTTATATATAATGATTTTAATTCACCAACATAATCATAAAGGTTTCAAGAGCCTAAATTATACATATGGAGTGCATCCACTCAAATATAAGGTACCCACATACCTAGCATATAATCATAGCTCATATCAATATCATAATGGCACCGATTTCAAGCATGTTCATCTTACATAATAATAAAATACATCCTTAATTTAAAACTCAAGTAATTCATAGAAATTTCATACTTTAGCATTATTACTGTTAAACTCTCAGAATTTTAAGAGAGATTAATTCTGATTCACCCGATTTTAGAGTATATTTAACGTATATATAGTAAAGTTCGAATAGTCCATATCAAATAAGAATTCAAAATCCTGATTTACTTCCTATTTAGAATTATTTTGAGAGTCTATTTATTTAATTAAAATAATTTCATTATTATATGTTAACAATGACTTAGCATAGGAAATCCTCGTCATAAAAGTTATTTCCATATTTGATACACATACTAATAAATCCATTCCTTATGTCATTTCTTAAACACATGTAAGCATATATATATATATATATATATATATATTACACCAAGTCATGCATATAAATGCATATATTTACATGTATATGTTATTCCATAATCCATCACTAAATTTCTAAATAAATCCTTAGATCATTTACCAAGTTTAACTATAAATTAATATAAAGTGGAGATTAATTAGTTATAATTTCCTTTTTCAATTGAATATTCCATACTCAAATAATCATCCATTCACTTCATTTTATATAAGAGACAACATATAGACTGATGGTATTTATATTATTTATAGATCACACTTATATTGCATTTCTATTAGTCACATATCAAACATAATTCATTAACATCCCCTTTTTATTTATTAAAAATTTCAGCAATATTTTCGTTATAAATGGAATTATCACTTTTTATTAAAATATATAAAAAGCATCATATCATAGCTCAATCCACGGGCAAACAATAACAAAGTTTTTCCAATCCTCCATTTATCAATATTTTCAATTAAACATCAATTCACAATCACAACTAAATAGACGCATGCGCGCACACTCGCACGACATCTAAATTTCGAATTCATTTAATGTCAATTTAAATCAAACATAAACACATAATCACACACATATATATTTATATATTCCCAATACTCATATAAAGTCAGGTAAATTTCCCATCATGCACAGACATCCAAATTTCGAATTCATTTAATGTCAATTTACAGTGATTTTACTGACCTTATTTTGAAATTTTCAAATATAACGCCATTTAAGACCCATAGAGCCATAAATCAAACATAAATAGATAATCACACAATTCATAATTAATTTTATCCCAAATTTTAATTATTTAACTCATACTCAAACTATTCACAATTATTTTCAATTTAAATCAAAATTGGTTAACTCATTTCTAATTGCACCATTCACAGTTATTTTCAATTCAAATCCAATTTACTTAACTAATTCCAATCACACAATACTCAATTTTACCTGAACTGAAACCAAATTTGCTCAACTAATTCCAATCACCTAAGTTTACAACTTCATTCAATTGCAAATCACAATTAATCTAGACTACACAAATTTTTAAATTAATGCATAAAATAAGCACAAACCTTCGAATAAAAAACCTAATTATACCATTGCATTCATCGCGTCAAGGAGGGGATTTTGCCTCATGGAGTTTTGCTGGAGACTCACCAGAGTTCCACCAGTGCCACCATCAGAACCATCATAGGCGATGGCTGAAAAAGCGAACTACATAGAAAATATTTAAGGTTTACATTAATTCGATCGAAATTACATTAAGAATCCATCTAAATCCTCAATTTGAGGAGTAAGTGAATCGTTCACCCGGAAATCGAATCGACAATGTTCTCTCTCACCAGCGATCATGGTGGATTCACAAAATGAAGCCAAAAGCTAAAATTATTGAAGGGGACATACTTACAGGAAGGAGGCAAGTCGATCGATGCCCATCCCTCCTATTGGTTTTGCCAGAAATGGCAAGAATCACAATAGATCAAAGAGTAAGAAATTGCATAAGAAGACAACCTCAATTTGCATCACTGGAGACCTTTCTACATGAGAGGAGGCCAGAAACATCACCGGCAACATAAAGAGAGTCATCTGCTGCCTTGCTCATAACGAGCGGTGGTCGGAGACGGGTTGGAAAAGGATCGCAGCCTGAGATCGAGAGAGAGAAAGATGAGAGGTCGCGCGATGATGAGAGAAGAAAGGTTTTGAGCAGTTTGGTCCAATTCAAGCTTTTACATGAATAATTATGGTTCGATTCAAATGAAACCTCTAGATTTCAATTGATTTCCCTTTGATTTGATTTGACTCAATATGGCTTTGGTTGAACCTTTGGTTTTCTTTTTTTTTTTTTTTTTCCTTGGCTTAAATTACAGTTTGATTTTCTTAATTATTATTTTATGTTTTTGACAAATATTACTAAATATTCTTGACTTGTATTTCAACAAATAATTACTAAGGGTTGATAAATAATGCTAGTAATTATACAAAATTCTGATTTTGACAAATGATTTTTAAAATTTTAATAACGCTAATAATTATTGATAAAAGCAATCAGGAAATTTTAAATACTTAATAAATAGGAAATAAAATTTACACTAAAATTATTAAAAATTATATTATACTTATTTTACGAATTTTATCTATATTTTTAGAAATTAAGATGTTACAAGAAGGGCTTAAGGTACAAGTTAGTGGACCTGAGGGGTAGTATATAGTTGATATGGAGGCCAAAACTTGTTCATGTAGGAGATGGAACTTAACAAGTACCAAATGGGCATGCAATTGCATACATTTTGGAGAATAATGAGGATATTGTGTTGTATATAAATGAAATTTATTTGGTAGATACCTATTTGAAATCATTTTTTGTTTTTATTAATCTAATCAATGGGCCTGAGATGTGGCTAAAAGCACAAGTGATAAATCAATTCATCCCACCATCTCCAATGAAAAAGAAAAAAAGGGAGAAAGCGAAAGGCTAGTAGCAAAAAAACAAAAGAATTGGAGAATGCAGTTGTTAATTCAAAGCTATTAAGAAAGGGATTGACTGTCATGAACTGCAGTGAATGTGGGATTATGGGGCATAACAAAAGGTACCATAGCAAGGGGATTTGGGGCTGAGACTTCCCAAACAGTTCCTATAAGTATTTTAACTTTTATTGTTGTTCATTTTTTTAGATAAATGAAGTACCTAATTATTATATTTTGTCAAAATAGAAAAGGAGAAAATCAACATTTGTGTCTATAAATTCAACTGCCGGGATAGCCCCAATGTCTAAGGGAGGCTTGCATACTTCATCAACACAATAGAGTAATTTACATAAGGCAACGTATCACAAGAGATACAAAAACGACAATCAACTACTGTTATAAAGAAAGGGGCTCCAAGAGGAAGGAAAAAATAAGCTACAAATGCAAGGCAACCTTGAAAGTGAATTGACAAGATTTTTATTTATATTTAAGATGAAATATGTAGGGGAATCAATTTTTGATGCTTTGAAACTATCATTACACAGTGACACTACTTTTTTATGATTATTTTGTGCTTAAAAAATGAAACTTGCTAACATATTTGTTTTCACTTTTGAATCATCCATATATTGTGCTTGAACACTTGATGCACCTTGTGGTATATATTTTTGGAATGCCACAATTCTAATGAAAGTATTTCATAATTTTCAATTCTCTTTTTGGAATTCAATTTTAGATATTAGAATTGACAGATTTTACTTTACAGTAGCTTACAAACTATTATAAGTGTCTTGAATTAATAATGGTTTTGTAATTTTAATGCCTCCATATAGTATTATGTATCCAATATTGCATGAAGAACTTGCTAGAAAGAAGCTTTAATTTTGTTACATTTAATAAACATACACAACCATTAAGTGCACAAAATGCAATTATGCATTAAACCTTTCTAACTCATACCCTATAACCCAATTGCCAGCCTCTCTACTTGTATATTCTACTTAAAACAAAGCTATAAAATATTAACAAAATAAAAACACAAGCTGCAAGCATCAAATATAAGAATTTCATCTTCATGTTTCTCTCTTTGTGAGTTCTCTCCCCAGTGCCATGGGAAAGATCTAAAGATTCTAACTAGACAAGCCCATTAGTCGATTTTTCATGAAGTGGAGGAATTTTGTACGATTCCTTTTATTGATTATGGCTCAATTTAGCATTTATATGTGTCAAATTGACTCTTTAGAGTGCTTTTGACAAGTGTGTAATGTGTTTAAAGTCGCCACTTTAATTTGCTTTTATTTTCGAAAAAAAATATTAAGGAAAAAATATTGTGATTGACTCCTTTTTAGTTTTTTCTTTTAGGATAAAAGCACTGGCCTCAAATCATTGGGTACGGGGACTAGGTTTTCAGCTTTTTTCGATTTAAATCAATAATTTAGGGTTTAATCAAGAAATCAAAATATTATTTTGTCTGAATGACAGTTATAGATGCATGATCATACTTTTAATGCATGGCACTATCAGCAATATAAAGCATTATAAATGAATAAGGTCATAATTCAGAGGGGAACCTCACTCTAGCCTAGTTTATTGAGGATTTTAAATTGTGCGACACATTTCCCTAAATTTCGACTAATTAGTTTGGTCGGGGGCCTACTACCTAGGCTAAAATCTTAGATATGCCTTTATACCTTGTTTATATGAGGATCCGAGCACACGAAGTTCTACCATCAATTCAAATGGTAGGGTTTGAAGGTGTGTCACACCTTGCCCCACAATAAGACGTGGTGTGTCGTCCGTAATATGTTTATCAAGCACTTGCTCTATAAAGAACTCAATAAACATACTACAATGGACTTAACCTTTCATATTCAAAATGCATGTGTAGTAATAATTTCAAACACTATTTGAAAAATTTTAGATATCATAAGACTCACTTTTATAAAAATCTCGAACTCAATAAATTTCTTTTTTACAAAATATATAACATTCCACTATTTAAAATGTTTTAACTAAAAGTCCATTTTAAACTAGTACATTGGTGAAAACATTACCCATAAGCCCATTAGAAAGAGGATTATATACTGGATTGTCCCTTTAGAGTCATTATTAAGACAACAACTTAGTTTTAAAGGTAACTAAACCATTCAACTGCTTTATAACGTATATCAGTAATTGTAAAATCATATAACCTCAGTCGTATTGTCTGCTCAATAAATGTACTAGTGATAGTCTCTATTTTATACATCATATCAATTTCAATAAAATTATCATAAGGCAATAGCTACATCAGTGGCTCACCCTTTGAAAGCTATAGAAAGAACTCAGCACTCTGTCGAGCTTACTCTCCTATTTCTCCTTTCCTTTTTCCTGTGATAGTATAGAGAACATCTATCACTAAGCATAAGGCCTAGTAGTGCATTATATAAATTACATAATTTAAATGATACTTCACCATTAGATATTTAAGATATTAGGTGTGAAAAATAATTTTCAGTAGTACCTCTTTTAAGATTAATACTTACCATATGCTTATTGAGAACAAATCAGTTAGATAGAAATAACAAGTAGTCATATCAACTAAATCATAATCATTTGCTCATAAAAAGTAATCAATTCAATGGAGATATTATACATATTAATAAATCATTAATCAATAGTTTTGTCTCCATAGCTTATGTGGACTCAATCCAAAGGTCCATCAGTGTCATATGAGTTCATTTGAACAAACTTATCTCAATCTCAATCTGTGATATGAATATCAATAGAAGAGGGACAATCTCAATCTCATTTAAGAGGGAATAATACTATCACATCCATATTTTCTAAACATGTTATTAGCATGCATTAAATCATTTTAGAGCCTAATTACAAATTATTATGATTTAATTATGATTTTGGTGAATAATGTCATAGGGTTAGTTTAGTAATTTCACATGTGTAGAGATTTAATTTATTAATGATATGATTTATGCTT
>CANUEP010072071.1:0-61876 GCA_947857235.1 Jatropha podagrica | reverse complement strand
CGCAGAGAATTAGCGATTGTCATAAAAATGTTAGTATGAGCTATTTCTTGACTTAAGCTATTTCAAGTATTTTTATTTGGTTCCGCAGTTAGGATGTTTAATTAATATTTGGTCATGTAAAAGAAATTATCATGTGATTATAAATAAATTGTGGATTGTTCTTTTTGAATATTTGGAGACTATATGATAGGAATAGTTTGATCATATTATGACAAATAAATATTTACATGAGAATATATTTTTATTAAATGGATATGGGTCCGAGCTGTGAACAGTATTTAATACTAAGACTGGGTCAGAAATGTTAACTCTAATTTATTTATGAATAATATCATAATATGGGCTTACTATTTTCTTAGTCAAATGATAATAGAAATGGATTTTAATAGTTTAGGCTTACTATGGGTCTCAGGGGCTTTAAGCATACCTAGGTCCTAGTACCGGTCCGGTCTACGGTTTTGGGTCGTGACACAAAGAGATAAAAATAGTAAAAATTTAAAAATTTGAAATGCTTAGATAGTTTTTATATTGTTGTGGTTTCTTGTTTTCTATTTAATTTTAGTTAAAAAAAATGAAACGTGTTTGTTTTATAATTGTTTATATTTATTTTTTAACTTTTTTTAAGGTCGTTTAAAAAATAAAAAAAGTGATTTACGAAACCACAAATCCTGATTTACGCGATTTTTATTTTATTTTCTGTTCATACGCTTGTTAACACGCTTCTCTCTTCTCTTACCTACAAGTCTTCTCTAGAAACAAATTCACTTCCCTCTCCTCTAGATTGAAATCTATATCAAATAGGATAAAACTCCATATTTGACTCTCTCCTATTCCATTTATAATTGTAAGATATGGTTGAGAAGAGTATTCTCCAAATATTTGAGGAAGATCCATATACTAAAGATAGCTAAATTTATAAGGTATTTTAATTTATTTATACAGCTGAATTTGAATTCATATTCTTTTTACAATATTCATGTGATACTCCATCTTTGAAGATTTTTATTATCTTTTAATGAAATATCTCCAATTTTTGCTTTTATATCTGTAAATGGATGTGTTTAGCAATTGAGAAAATGTCTATTTTGGCAAAACGAGAGGATTGCATTCGTAAAAATCTTTCTCTATTCTAGCTAAAATTTTTCTCTTTTTCTTTTGTGATATTCATGTCATGCTCCATCATTTAGTTGTAAGCTTCTATAACAAGTTGTTATTTTTTTTTTTTTTTTTTTGAAATCTTAAGCAAAATATTTAAGTAACAATTATTGAAAATATAAATGGCTTAACAGTACGGTACAACCACTATTCAAAAATTACAACTTGAAATAAAGCCAATACATCATTAAAGTAAATCACTAACATGGAAATAGGAAACTATAACTCAATAAGAAGGTAGTTCAATTTTTGTTTAGAGACTAAATCTCTGCTCTTGTTGATATAAATGTAAGGCAAAGAATAGGTATTGGTACAGTTTTATTCATAATAGCTATGCTTATTGCTGCACTAGTAGAAATGAAAAGGCTTGAAATGAATTAAAAGAAATTGTCAAATTCAGAAACTATTCCTATAAACATATTTTGGTTACTACCTCAATACTTTTTGTTAGGGATTTCTGATATATCTACTGTTGTGGGTATGCAAAAATTTTTTAACAGTAAAGTTCATGGTAGAATAAAAACTATGGGAATTGCATTAAACACAAGTGTTTTTGGTGTTGGAATTTTAGCGAGTACTTTTTTTATTATCCCTATTGAAATTTTCATTAGTTCAAGAGGGAGGGGAAGCTAGTTTAGTGATGACATGAAATAAGCTCACTTAGACAAGTATTATTGGCTTCTTGCAATTTTAAGTACAGTGAGCATGTTTTTTTATGTTATTTTTTGTAAATTTTATAGGAGATTTTATAGGAGTAGGAGTGATTTGGTTAATGAGAGTTATAAATGATAATTTTAATTTATTTGTTATTAAAAATTAACAATGGATTGAAATTTTTAATTTGGATAATAAGCAATTGTTGAATATTTAGACATAATGTACATCATTGGATTTTTGACCATAGGAGAAATATAATTCAAAGATGAGTCATCTCATCAAAGATTTCATATATACAAGACAATGTCAAAAGTGACTTTCTGTCTCTGTCTCTGTGTGTGTATCTATAAATATTAATTACATAATTAAAAAATGTGGAGGCAATGCCATTTGCAAGATTCATCTCTGTATCCATCTCTATGTCCCATCTCTGTGTCTATGATAAGTCACAGGGAAAGACTAAATGCACATTTGCATGCACTATAGGGGCTAGATAGAATGTTATGGACCTTTTCACTGTTGTTGTTTTAAAATGATATTGTCGGCTTTTCACATACATTCATTTACACCTTCATATGTTTTTATTTGTCCCTTTTGGATTGTCTTGATTTTGAAGGCGAAGAATTACCAGATGATATGTATGGCTTGAGTTCATTTCATAATTTTTTATTTATAGTAGAGCTGCCAAATGACACAAGTTCTCAATTTCACCTATGATGCAATTTTAAATATTATAATCAAGAACTTACCGATGATTGTCAATTTTAGTGTAAGTTATTTAAACTATGGATTATTGATAATAATTATAATTATCTTTTTAGTGTAAGTTAATTGGTGATATTCATAAATATTTTTGTTGATTACCCTACTATTCTTTATGTTTTTTAATTAAATAGTTTATTAGTAGTGATATTAATATTAATTTAATTTTGTTAAACTTTTTGTCACGTTTGAAATATAATTTTTAATAATTTTAAGTTTTTTCGTAGATGGCAAGTGTAATACTAGATAATCTTATTTATTAAGATGAAGTTATTGAAATTAGTCAGAAAGATGCAATATGGTCTCAAAAGTCGAAGATTATTTTATATCATTAATGGAGGAGGAAGTGAAAAAAGGAAACAGAAAAATAACTACTTTTACTAAGAAAGGTTGGAAAGCAATTTTGGAATGATTGATTGAAAAAACTGGAAAGCAATATACTCATATCCAATTAAAAAATAAATTCAATGTTCTTAGAACTCGATGGAAGAACTTCAGTAAACTTCTCAAAGAAACAAGAATTGGATACAATTCATTATATGTATGGCAAAAGTTAATTCAGCTATTAATCTAAATCCTTTTTTATATTTTTTTGGAGTTGCTTGTGATTGAATTATAATGGGTGCTTATTCATAATGTTTTCTAATTTAGGTGAATAACCATGCTAGGAGATTTAAGAAAAAAGGATGTAAAGAATATGAAAAATTACGTATAATTTATGGCAATACTATTGCTACCAGAGCGTATGCTCATGCCTCCACAAAAAGCCCTTCTATTAGTGAGGATGAAAGAAGTAATGGTAAACTTTTGATGATTCAAATGACGAAAGACATGATGTTCCTAAAAGTCAAAAAGGGAAATATGTTGCCAGCTCAGAAAATAATCGCCGCAGATCAAGAGAATCATTTCAAAATGCAATGACTCAAGCCTTAACTATAATGGGTGAAAATTCTAAGAAAAATTTAGAAATAATGAAAAAAGAAATTTAGAAACATCATCCGCTTCAAATGAAAATAGGCAAGATCAAGAGTCTGTATTAAATTGCCTAAATATACTTAACACTCTTGAAGGAATAGATGAATTATCTTATATAAGAGCAACTAAACTTATACATGATCCCCTATCATGTTTTTAGCTATGCCGGAGGAAAGGAAAAAAGATTGGATTGTTAATATTTAAATTTGGCCATAATTTTAGCCATATTTGATTAATTTTTGTTTACCTTTTGTATTTTTAAATTAATAAATTTCAAAATTGTAATAATACACATTGTTGTGATATGTTGTTTTTATAATTAGTATTAATAACATCATTACTTTGTGAAAAGTAATATTAATTTGTCTTACATTTCAATACTCCGAAATATACATATATCTTTTTTTTTGTTAGGTTTGATGATTAAAGAGTTAAAATATGGAACTAGTGAAATTTCTTTTAGACTTTGAGGAAGAGGAAGAGTAACTGCTGATTATTTATTTAAATCAAGAGTACAACTGCCTGTGCCAAAAGAAACCTTACCCACAAAGAATATCAACATTAACAGGTCATGAGTGAGTTATAGAAGTATTAAGTGGTCATCCCAAAACTTGCTTTGAGTTATTTCGAATGGACCCACATATTTTTATTAATTTATGTAAGGAGTTAAAAGGAAGAGGAAAATTGAAAAATTCTAAATTTCTTTCAGTTCAAGAACAACTAGCTATGTTTCTTACTATTATTGGTCAGAATGCACAACATCGATTTGTGAGAGATAGATTTCAACACTCTATACAAACAACATCCACATATTTTAGAAAAGTCTTATATGCTATTTGTTCTCTTTCAAAATATCTAATTGTTCCTCTATCATTTGGAGATACTCCTTTAGAGATAAAATACAATAGAATATATTATCCATTTTTTAAGGTACAATCTCTTCAAAAGTCTTTTTTATTTATTAAGAAGTAGATTTATAATTTTATTTTCTTATCAATATTGTTATTTTTAGTACTAGGGTTGCGTGGGGGCAATTGAAGGTATACATATTTCTACTCGTGTTCCAACTGATCAGCAAATTCCATACCGTGATAAAAAAGTTGAGCCAACTCAGAATATTATGTGTGCTTGCTTATTTGATATGCGGTTTACTTTTGTCATGACTGGTTGGGAAGGAACAGCGAATGATGCAAGAGTTTTCCTGAAAACTGTTACTGAGCCAGAAAATAAATTTTCAATGCCACCACAAGGTAAATATTATTTAGTAGATTCTGGATATACTAATATACTTGGTTTTCTTTCACTATATTGTGGAGAATGTTATTACTTACGTCATTATAGAGATGGACGAAATCCACAAGGTCCAAAAGAATTATTTAATTACATAAATTCATGAACATTGTTTCGAAGTATTAAAAGCACGTTTTCCCATTTTTAGAGACAAGGCTCCATATCATTTCAAGCAACAAAAATAATGCTCTTGCTTGCTGTGTCATTTATAATTACATAAGAATGCAAGACAATATAGATACTCTATTTATAGAATATGTAAATGATAATATGGTGATAGAAGATGACCAAGGAATTCAAACACGTGAAACTATCAACATTGATCCGAGTCAACTTCATCGAATGAATAGTTTTCATGATCAAATAGCTCAAATTTTGTGGCAAAATAATAAAAATAATTTATTATTATTATTATTGTATGGATTTAATAATTCATTTCCTCTTGGACATGATTTCTTGTTTTAAAAAAAAAATTATATATATATATATATATACACACACACATATGTTGATTTTGACTATAAAATATTGTTATCAACATATAAAAAAAAGCTTTTAAAAAAATAGTTTTTGAAAAATTAAAATTAAATATCAAAAACAGTTTTTGGTTTTTTAAAAATAAAAATAATTGATTAAAACTAAAATTATTTTAAAATATCTTAAATTTCACAAAAATAATATCGACAATTTCATTATTTTTCCCTCATTTCTACTTATATATATATATATATATTATAGACTAATAATAATAATAATAATAATAATAATAATAATAATAATAATAATAATAATAATAATAATAACAACTTATTTTACCATCAAAACGACATAGTTTTGATGTGCGAGAGGTTTAAATAAGTCTACCAACAAAACTACGTCATTTTGCGCAAAGAAAACACAACCCTCTCTAACCTCTTATTCTATGCGCCGCTGGTTCTCTGCTTCTACGTTTCTTCTACCCATTCACAAACTTATTGTTATACTTTCCCGTCGCTCCGTGCGCGGCCGTAGCCTCCGTAGCAGTCCTGCTCTTCAACCGTAGTACCAGTGCCAGGTTCCTCCATTTCCATTCTTGATTTTTTTATTTCTTTTTCCATTTATTTTTTCGTTCTCCTTCGTCCCTTTTCTTTTTCTTTTTTTCTTTTTACATAAATACATATTCATAAACAAAGAGGAGAATTATTGAATTAATTTGTGGCTTCAGCAGACAAATATATGTTTAATGTTTTATTTTTTTATTTGTGTGTTTTGTGCATGTTTAAGCCAATTAATATCTTGAAAATTTATATATTAAAAGGCAAAATGATGGTTAATATAAGCCAATTCATGGCTATATGATTGAAATATGACATGTTCGGTTTTTTTTAATTCAAAGTTTGATTTGTTAATAATGATTAATATTGTGTAGAGAAGTTGAGATGGTCAAAGAAACCATCTTGTTCTTGCTTTTAAGGTTTGACCTGTTTATTCTGTGTATTGAACTAGACCTAATTAAATGTAAGAAACATGTAATCTTGATGATTGCTTTTTTTCTTTGTTATTATCTCTAAATTCGGCTGTAGCTAGTTTAATTTGCTAGTGTACGCTGTTGCTTTTTATTTTTCATTTGTAATTTTTTTAAATTAGGAAAAAGTGTGCTGTATACTAATTTATTTGCCTTTTCTTTTAGTCATACTTTTCATGTATGATAATTTCACTATTTATTTGTTATTTTGTCTAAACTGAGTTACTTTAGACTATGAGAATGAGATTATTTCTTTTTGATTTACATTGTTGTTGGTTTCTTTTTCTATTTACTAATGTTAAATATTTTAAATATGTTGTATCTAAGCTTAGATTTTATTTTGTAGGATATAATGTCAATATTTGAGAGTATATATCGCAAAGATAGTAGCAAAAATGATATCAATATGTCAACACCTTCTTATTCTATGATAATTTATTATAGTTTATCATGTTTTAATTAATTTTTAGTTTGTTATTGTTATTATTGCTATTGAATTTTAGAAGATTTTTGATTTTTAAATTATTTAATTGAGATATTGGTTTGATTATATGCATTATTTATTTAGGATGAACTTTAATTCTTTTGTTCTATTTTAATATTATTAGTAGTATTGTTGTTTTAGAATATTGGGTTGAATTTTAATGCATTTTTTATATATTTTTTGTTCCATTATCGGGTTCGGATTTAGGTTCTAAGCCGGTTTGGGTTTCATGGATTGAATGAATTTGTGATTATATGGGTATTTAAACAGGTTCAAGTAGTATGCATGTAATTCTAAACGGATTTGGGACAGATTCAGGTATCATTGATTTATTCCCTAATGGATTCGGGTACTTAAATTAACAATCGGGTTCCGGTTCGGGTAGTTTATTTCCAGCGGGTACCCGCCCCACTGCCTTCCTTAGTTTTCTCTTTACCTCGCTGCAATCTGCTTCCAAGTATACTGCATTCACTAATAGTTCAGCTTTAGTTTTATTGTTGGTTATAATTAACGTTCGGTAGAATAGTTCCATTTTCTTTCATCTTTTTTTCCCATTATTAAGTGGTTAATCTAATTCAATTGCTTTTTAGGTTTTTCCTTGTTGAGTTGCTCGCATGACTATAGATAGTGGCAACAAGGACCAGTCGCATAAGCCTCATCGGCTTCGCCAAGCAGGTCCTAAGAAGAAATCAAAATCAGATAAAAAGAAGAAGCTGCATGACGACTCAAAGGAAGAAAATAGGCAAAACCCTAAGGTTATTTATTTATTTATTATTCTTCCTGTTTTCCTATTGTTGTTGCTATAGAATTCAATTATAATGGAAGAGTGTGCAAATTAGTTTATTTATTTTTTATATTGGGATATTTCTGTTTGTTGGTGTTGTTTAGGCATTTGCTTTTACATCAACTGTTAAAGCCAAGCGTTTGCAGTCACGAGCTGTAGAGAAAGAGCAGCGCAGGCTTCATGTGCCAGTTATTGACCGGTCTTATGGTGAACCTCCTCCTTACGTTGTTGTAGTTCATGGACCACCCAAGGTATGTATGGATGAAGTGATTATAGTGATTTGGATGTGAGTTTTGATATTTTTCTTCAAAAATTTTAAATTCTTAAAACCACTTGTTGAGTTTAAAATTTTGAAATTAGAAAATGCCATGGGTTGTGAGTTGGTGATGGTTGTTTGAATGGTCTTAACATGATTCTTAATTGGTATTATATTATGACGGAATTGAATTGCATGATTGCAGTTAGTCATAATTCATATATCTAATTTAGTGTATGTTACAGTGTGATGCCTTTATTACTCATTTATTCGGTTCTAATTTTGATGGCAGGTTGGCAAGTCTCTGTTGATAAAATGTCTTGTAAAACATTATACGAAGCATAATTTGCCGGAGGTTCAAGGCCCGATGACCATTGTGTCAGGTTTTATTTGTTTACCTTTAATTACTCGGGTGAAACTTGAAAGGTTATTTATCACTAGTTTGGTTTGAAGTTTACTTGTTTTTGTAACATGTGAAATGTATGAAATATGATAGGTAAGCAAAGGAGAGTTCAGTTTGTGGAGTGTCCAAATGACATCAATGGCATGATTGATACTGCAAAATTTGCTGATCTAGCTTTGCTGTTGATAGATGGAAGCTATGGCTTTGAAATGGTGAGATATTAGTCTATGATGTCTGTTCTTGTTTTAACTATTTGGTACACTTGATAATTAAGATCTTTTCAAGTGTACATTCAGATGTTTGCATATGTAAACTGATGAAATATCAGGGATAAGCAGTCTGCATTTGTAACAAAATTTGCTGTAAACCGAAGTCAATCTTTAAAATTTTCTTATTCACCTTTCAGATTTAAAATATTTTGCAAATTAATCTCTAGTTTACTTCATCAGAGTGTGCAAGTTAGTAATATACCGGCTTAGATTCTTAATATATTGCGTACCTGTGATATTGCTAACTTACGGTTTTTCTGGTGGGGTTTCTTGGTTTCTTTCAGTCTCCTTGACTTTGTTGTGTACCATTTTGGGAAAAAAAAGATAAAGAATATTTATTCATGACCAGTTAGAAAGCAAGGATTTTGGTCATCTGCATCTATTTTCTCTTGCAGGAGACCTTTGAATTTCTCAATATTTTGCAAGTTCATGGATTCCCAAAGCTTATGGGAGTTCTTACTCATCTTGATAAATTCAAGGATGTGAAGAAACTTAAGAAAACAAAACAGAGACTCAAGCACCGTTTCTGGACAGAGATATATGATGGAGCAAAATTGTTCTATCTGTCTGGTCTTATACATGGAAAGTAAGTATCTCATTCATGCACTACTGACATGTGAAAATTTACCTTGTATGCATTGGTAGTTATGAAGATTATTGTTCCAATTCTCTTTATCTGAATAACAGGTACCCCAAGCGAGAGGTTCACAATCTTGCACGGTTTATTTCTGTTATGAAGTTTCATCCGTTATCGTGGCGAACTTCTCACCCATATGTTTTAGTTGATCGTTTTGAAGATGTAACTCCCCGTGAACGAGTGCTTATGAACAATAAATGTGACCGAAATGTCACACTTTATGGTTATTTGCGGGGTTGTAATTTGAAAAGGGGGACAAAGGTACTTTCTTCACTGCTAAGTCATTCACAAGCACTAATTATGCTAAATGTGTTGGAGCCAAAAGTGAAACCCGGAGTTTGTTATTTACATTTATGTTTTTCTGTTTGTATTTTTTTGGGGTTTTAGATTGTCGGTCATATATCAACCATTGAATATTTAAACTGCCTACCTATGATCTGATTTCAAATTTCTATGATAAAAAGTCCGTTTGTAGTCTAATCCAGACATGGATCAGTATGTTCTAGACACAGAGAGCTACATTTCTTCTTCTTCTTCTTCTTCTTCTTCTTCATATCCTTATAGGAAATTTATGATACGAAAATATACGAATCTTAGGCAGATTGTTGAAGATGGAATGATAAGTTTGAAACCATGACAACTGGGACTTTTGGAAAAAGAGCTGAACTGATAAAATAATTTCAGGAAGCAAGACAAGCTTTTCATATTTCTTTTGTTCCAGGCCATATAGCTAAAACATATTTTTGAATAGCTAAAACGCGTTTTCGTGCGGATGTTTTATCTTAAAATTTTACTTCTATAATCAGGTGCATATTGCTGGTGTTGGTGATTATAGCTTGGCTGGAGTTACAGCCTTACCCGACCCTTGTCCTCTACCATCAGCTGCCAAAAAGAAGGGCTTGAGAGATAAGGAAAAACTATTTTATGCACCCATGTCGGGCATTGGGGAGTTGTTGTATGACAAGGATGCTGTTTTCATAACCTTGAATGATCACCTTGTTCAGTTCTCTAAAGCTGATGATGAAAATGGGGCAACAAAATGCAAAGGTAGGTTAACAATTTGCTGCTATGTTCTTACATCTTTTTTTTTTTTTTTCATTACATATTTCATTTTGAAATACTTCAACTCTCTCTCCTTCTTTCATTGTGCAGACATATGTCTACTTAACTGAGAGTTATATTATTCAATTGTGTGCATATTGTGTTTGGATCATATTGCCTCTAGTATGGTAGGGAGTGAAGCAAATATGCAGTCCTATCTTCTTTTTGCAAATTCCATTTTTTGAGAGTTTTCCTGTCTTGCAGGAAAGGACCAAGATGTGGGTGAGGTTTTGGTGAAATCACTACAGAACACAAAATATTCAATTGATGAGAAGTTGGAGCATAGCTTCATCAATATTTTCAGTAGGAATCTTACATCAGAAACTCAAAATGATGTGAATGTTAATAATGAGGAGCAGAGTTATGATATAGAGCCTTTGAAGCAGGATAAGCTTTTGGAACAAATTGAACCTGATGGATTTAGAGAAGGAAGTGATACTGAAGATCTGGATGATTCAGAATCTTCTGATCAAGATGGACTGGCTGAAATAGATGCTTCGGTACATGATGAAGACAGTGGTTCTGATGATGAGCATGGTGAACCATCGAATCATCAATCTAATCTTAAAGATCACATGAAGGAACAAATTGAGTTTCATGGTGGAAGACTCAGGAGAAAAGCTATATTTGGAGACGTCGTTGATGATATGGATCTGAAGGTAATAATTGCTGTTATTGGTTATGTTTCTTGGAGGAACTGTGTTCCAAGAAGGAAGTGCTAATATTTTTCCCTATTCTTAATGTGTGTAAACAAATGCCTGTGCTTTCTTAAACATAAATATTTATGGGTAATATAAGTTTGCTTTGAGATAACGTGTACCCCTTTCATTTGTTGTACTGCGTGGATTACTACTCTATTCTGCAATAGAATGTGGTGTGGCCTTCTCTTTTCATTTTTTCCCATTCTTTTGAATGTTACAACCAAAATGAATCTTAAAAGGAAATCTTTCTCCAATGTCTGACCCTGTTTTTTGCTTAGTTTACAGCTAAATGCTCATTTGTGCTTTTTTGGACTGTTGATTGTTAGAGCAGACAGAGACTAACTTGTCTTTTTCATTTGTCGAACTGTGAAGTGGTCAATGCTCTTTATAGTTTTCAGACTATCCCTGTGATTTCTTCGGCTTTTTGGGCTGTTGATATTTTTAAAGTGACGTGTTGCAACATAATAGAGTGCAGATAGTAGCATCTTTATCTTATTATGGAATGCTAATCTTATTCACCACTTTAGGACTCTGATGATGGGAGTGAAGATGATGATGATGATGATGGGGATGATCAATCACATTCTGGTTCGGATGTTTCGGGGGAAGACGAAGAGGATGAAGAAGCAGATGGTAATTTTTTCTTATGAGGAATTTTTTTCTAGTAATTTATTCATAGGTTCCGTGTTATGAACTCTAGTTCACTTGATGTGAAAACAGTGTAGGATGAAGATATTTAGCACAGTGAAAAAAGCAGTCCAGTAAATTTGTTTAGAGTAATTATTGAAATAGTGCTTAGTCATTTGATGGGATTAATTTCTTCTCCTAAGATAATCTCCATTAAATTTATAATATTTTTTATACATTGCTTTCTTAGAGGATGGCCTGGGCAACTTATCGAAATGGAAAAAGTCTTTGGTTGAAAGGACTATCTCAAGAAAAAATATTAATCTAATGCAACTTGTGTATGGGATTTCTGCTTCAACGGCTACCGTTAATGAGAAGCAGGAAATTGGTGATGATGAGGAAAGTGACGGAGATGACTTTTTCAAGCCAAAAGGGGAAGGAAATAAGGTTTGAAACACTACTCGAGGCATCTGTGCATCTTCTTTTAAAATGTGCTATGCCAACAAGCAGGGTAATTAAATTTGTTTTCACGTTTAACGTTGATAATGTTTGTACTTGGCTTATTTATTTCAGAAATTGAGCGAAGGATTGAATGGCACGAATATCAATACTGAGGACTGTTCCAAATTTGCAAATCATGCAGATCTTAAAAACTGGAGAGACGAAGAGATATACAAAGGCATTCTTTATCGATTTGTTAAACGTGGCTGGTCAAAAGCTTCCCGAAGAAATGAACCCTCTGAGACCAATGCTGAAGATGATGATGATCAAGTCTATGGTGACTTTGAAGATCTGGAAACGGGTGAGAAGTTTGAGAGCAGTCAGAAAGATGAATCTGGTAATGGTGCTATGGAGAAAGAAGATGAGCTTGCAATTGAGGAGCGGAGACTAAAAAAGCTTGCTCTTCGTGCAAAGTTTGATGCTGAATATCCTTTTTGTTAACATTTCGTCAGACTGAGTTGTTGCAAATATTACATATACATCTCTCTTTTTTCTCTTGCCCTTTCCTCTGCATCATTTTGGTTTGTTATAGAATTGGGAACTTGCTTCTTGTAACCTTAATTTTGATATACATATGATGGATCTGAATCACCTGAGGAGGAAGTTGATGAGAAAGAAGGACAAGCTGATGAAAGTGGATATATTGATAAGGTGAGTTTTCCAAAGCATGTTGCGGCAAGAACGCCTCCATGTTAATGTTTGGGGGTGGCAATTTATGCATGGTTATAATGCTTTGATTTATGCATGGTTATAATGCTTGATCCTTATAGTTGAAGAAGGAGATTGAACTTCAGAAACAAAGGAATATTGCTGGACTCGAGGATCTTGATGAGGAAACCCGATTAGACATAGAGGGCTTTCGAACAGGGACATACCTAAGATTGGAAGTTCATAATGTTCCTTTTGAGATGGTTGAGCATTTTGATCCCTGCCACCCAATTTTGGTTGGAGGACTTGGTTTTGGCGAGGAAAACGTTGGATATATGCAGGTTAGACAAACTATAGTTTTATTCTCTTTTTTAACGTTCTCATGTTGCAATTTTCTACTTTTTCTTCTTCGTTTCTCTCTGTACTTCAGTGGATGGTGTTTGTTTCTTCCCTTTCTGCTATTTGATAGGAGTGTACTATAAGTTGCTAACTTTGCTGTCATAATTTTTCTTCCCTCATTGGTAGAAACTGATTTTTACTGCTTGTTAATGAGGGA
This sequence comes from Jatropha podagrica, assembly GCA_947857235.1. Lineage (NCBI taxonomy): Eukaryota > Viridiplantae > Streptophyta > Magnoliopsida > Malpighiales > Euphorbiaceae > Jatropha > Jatropha podagrica. The sequence goes on along the minus strand of CANUEP010072071.1, from coordinate 48,566 downwards.
AAGATCCCCTCAGATGCTGGCTCGATATTAATTGGATCTGTGTCAGTCGAGGGGGATTAACCATTAGAGGCAACAATTTAATTGCTCAGGTTCCTAAAAGCCCAAAACTTTAATTTGTTAAACAACGACGACTAAATTTGAAATGAATAAAACTAAATTCATGATTGGTATGATGTAATCAACCATGTAATAGAATGTGAATTATATTACATGACTGATTATATTGTTTGGTTAGATTTTTCCTGGACAATGTAATGTAATTGAGATTATATGTGTAATATTCATTACATAAAAAAACATTTGTATTGCCCATTACACTAGTACCAGTTATATCAAGTTACCTCAATAAAAATTTTACCATTCAAGGCTAACTCTAATAAAAACTTTACCATTCAAGGTTATTTAGCACTATTACCTTACTACAACCACCACTATCACTCCACCACTATCACTGCGCCACAACTACCACCAATCCCATCACTACCTCAACCACTACCACTCCACTACCACCAGCATGACCACTGTGCCACAACTACCACCATCCTTGCTGCCACCACCATTGCGACACAACTACCACGACCCTCACCACCACTATCACCACAACTGTTCCACCACCACTACAACCGCTCCACCACCTCAACCACCACCACCACTATGCTACTACTACTGTGCTGCTACAACCACCACTGCTTCACCACCCTCGTTGCTACCTTAACCACTATCACCACTATAACTGCTCCACCACCTCAACCACCATTGCTCCTCCACCTCAATTGCTCCATCACATCACAACCATCTCCATTGCTACACTGCTCCACCGCCTCCATCTCAACTACCACCTCAACCATTAATTACACCACCATTACTGCTCCACTTGCACCACCACCACGCTCCACCACATTACAACCACCTTAACCACTACCACCACCTCATCTACCACTGTTCCACCACCATCACCATTGCTCCATTGCCTCTATCTTAATTGCTACCACCACCTCAACCACCATTATCACCACCACCATCTCAATTATCATCGTTACACCCAGCGCTTTACCACCATTATCACCACTACAACCATCACTTTGCGTTGTTGTCACCACCATCTCAATCAGTCTACCACGATCACCACAACCACCACTCTACCACCACCCACCACCATCACCACCAGATAATCAAAGTTATATTTTGGTGTCTAATATGCAACACAAAAAAGAGAAATATATTTTATTATTTTATTTATTGTAGGAATGGAAAGAATAGATTGAAAAATCACAAAAGATCAAAATACCCATAATTTTATATTGTAATTTAATTTATTCAATGAAGATATACAAAAAAAAGTTAATTTCTAATGACTTGATTGTTTTTTATTTTGTTATATTACATTAGGGGCGAGTATTTGGTTTGCTCAGCTTGGTTAATTCGGCCAATTTGATTCGGTGAACAAATGTTTGGTTAAAAACTCAATTAAAGAAAATTAAAATTTAGGTCATCGGTTAAAAATTAATTTAACCGAATTAATCAAATTACTCGCAAAATTACATCATTTTGGTTAAGTAGATAATAAAATTAAAAATTAAAAATATTTCAGTTTTTATTTTGATTAAGTAGTAATAATAACTTCGGCTAATTTTTATTTTTGTTAGAGTCGGTTAATCATAAATTTTAGTTAAATTCATTTGGTTAATTAAGTTTTTATTTTCTTTAACTTTGGTTTAATTAAGAATTAAAATTAATTCAGTCAAAATGATTCGATTAAGTTCAATTAAAAAATTAATTTGGTTAAGTAAAAAAAATTTGATTAATTTATTTCGGTTAAATTTTACTTAAATTGATCAAATTGACCGAATGATTATCTTTAAATTACATTTTTTTTTGCTTACCTTTTTTTAATTTCTTTCCATGGTGGCGGTGTGATTGGTGGTGGTAGTGTTTTAATTATATTACAATACATATTTATAAAAAAACATAAAAACATTAAAATGAAATAGTGATTACATTCCATAAGTTTTATCAATTATATTACTAAATATAGTAATGAAATTTTAATTCCATTCCATTCCATTATATTTTTTATTATGTTACATATTTGATTATATTATATTGCATTATACTCAATCAAATATACCTTAAGGTCAAATTTTTTGTCCTTGTTTTGGGCGAGTAGGACGATATTCTGCACTAGCTGGGAAAAACTATTGTAAAAATGGAAATGTAGAAACATCTAATCATCAAAGCTCCTAAACAACTAAAACTAGGAATCAGATGAAATTTACGTTATGGAATTGAGATTCATGTTGACATGTGTGGAGCTGCAACATATATAAACTTGATACTTGTTATCTAGAATAAAATAAATTTCTTTGAAAGGGAAAAAGGTTTGCATGATGTGTTGACATTGTACTTTAAGATGGTTGATTTTTGAATCTTCCACAAGTAAATCCCATGAACTGTCTCATTTCTTTCTTCCAGGCTAGGTTAAAAGGGCACAGGTGGCACAGGAAGAGGCTGAAGACAAGAGATCCCATAATTGTTTCCATAGGTTGGAGGCGTTACCAAACCACTCCTGTCTATGCAACTGAGGAACGCAATGGAAAGCTTCGCATGCTGAAGTACACTCACGAACACATGCACTGTTTTGCCATGTTTTGGGGTCCACTTGCTCCTCCCCACACTGGGGTGGTCGCTGTCCAGAATTTATCAAACAATCAGGTTATAAGTCTCTTCACTTTTGGGTGATACTTCTTTAAAAGTTCTCGTGTTGAGAGGACAGTAACAATGTTCAACAGAAAAGTATCATTTTTTCTGCAACTGTTTAGGAGTTAAGAACGTTTTAAGTGCTTTCCTTTTCCTAGTGGGAAAATATGAATGAATACATCTCTGACCTTAACTGGGATACTTCCAACTCTCAGAGCACAAATATGAAGAATCAATAAATAAATGGAAATGAATTGCCTTAAATACATATGGACTGTTTTACTTCCCAACATAATATTTTGTATATGATATATTATTTATGTAACAATCACACTTGTAAAATTTATTCGAAGGATTTTTTATTTAATCAAAACGAGCATTTGCTTACACATAAATGTGGGACAGATGTGAGATGAAATCCTTAACCTTTAATCTAATGGTTTATTTTCTGTCTCTAATTGAGACGTCTACATAAAATAAGTTGAACAAGCAAGTTAAATAGTTTTAAGTCATACAGTGTATAACCTAAGATTAATAATTTGATACGCCACGACATAAAAATCTTGAAGAACACTAATCGATAATCACATATCGCATTTCATGGTCTGGTTTGGTTTTTACTGAATTTACTCTCCATTGGTTAAACAGTGATCCAATTAGTTCTCTTATTTTCACCTAGAGAAAACCATGAAATATGCCTATGTGAGAAGGTGGGGAAGTTGGTGAATTATGCATTTTTATGTGTTGTTATTTTTTTCCAGTTAACTTTTTCCTTATACTGTTTTCATCAGTCATGGTTACCTTGTTATTATGATCACCTTATTTTGATTTCTAATGCTATTTGATTCATGTTTTTGAAATTTAATAATTATAGCATGTTCACAGTGGTGCCATTTTCATGATCTGGATTTGTGTGAACCTTCTTGTAAGAAATTAACTTTGATGATTGAATTTAGTTGATTTAATTCAAGTTATCAAGTAGCTTCTTGTGTAATAACTCTTGCAAATCTTAATTGTATTTTACACTTTGTGGAGATGGATATGTATATGCTAATTTGAGGTAATGAATAGAATTTTCTTTGACGTAAAGTTGGAGTTGAAAATGTGGAAACAAAGGATACAAACCAACTGTCATGACTCATGAGAGCACCCATGATGCTGGACTTACTGAAAATGTAACGTGAGAGTGTCTATGGTATGGTTGGTACTGTATGTATTACCTTAAGATTTAAATGGACCTTTATAGTCTTGCGACTCTTCATTTATAGTCAATCTGAGGCATTAAACATCATTGTTTGACTAAATGTTCAAGCCAAGGGACTTTGTTAAGAACTCCTCAAACTGAACGGAGTAATATTTGCTGGTTGATTTCTAGATTCATGTTCATCTGTTTTCCCTGTTAGGGCTTCACTCTTTCTTCAATGCTAAAACTACATCATTTTCTGTTCATTTCAATTTTCATGCAGTCCTATAATTGGGTTTTGTTTTGAATTTCAGGCAGCATTTCGGATAACTGCAACAGCAGTTGTACTGGAGTTCAACCATGGAACAAAGATAATGAAAAAAATAAAGTTGATTGGTTACCCATGTAAGATCTTCAAGAAGACTGCACTTATCACAAATATGTTTACGTCAGATCTTGAAGTGGCTCGGTTTGAAGGTGCTGCTGTTAAAACTGTCAGTGGGATCCGGGGGCAGGTGAAAAAGGTAAGTTTTCTTTTGTGGATGCTTATATCTGTGTCTGTTATTCTTTTCCTTGTCCTGTTTATTCAATTGCTTGCGAAGGTAACAAATAGGTATTTAGCTATAATATCAAAAAGGAATATTTCCTTGTATATGTTTGCTAACATATATCATGCAGACAAGCTGCTTCTTCATATGTGATGGTGTGAACATATTAATGCTTCCTCTTATAATTGAAGGGTAGCTTTGGTAATTTTAATTGGTTTTAATATGCGCAGGCTGCAAAAGAAGAGATTGGTAACCAACCCAAAAAGAAGGGAGGGGCACCAAGAGAAGGGATTGCCCGTTGCACCTTTGAGGACAAGATTCTGATGAGCGACATTGTTATACTGCGTGCATGGACTCAAGTTGAAGTTCCTCAGTTCTATAACCCATTGACCACAGCATTGCAACCTCATAATGCTACCTGGCAAGGAATGAAAACTGTGGCTGAATTAAGGAGAGAACACAATCTTCCTATTCCTGTTAACAAGGATTCACTGTACAAAGTAATTTTTTACTAGGCTGGCTATTGTTTTGACTGCTAGTGACTTCTCCACATCCCCTCCCCTTTCTCCCTTTTCTCTCCCCTGAAGATGAAGCTAGTGCTGATTTTCTGTTTTAAATATTGTTTATTAATGTTTTCTTTGTTTGTTCCAACAGCCAATTGAAAGGAAACCCAGGAAGTTCAACCCATTGGTGATACCCAAGTCTTTACAGGCAGCCCTTCCATTTGAATCTAAACCAAAGGACATACCCAGTCGTAAAAGACCTCTTCTTGAAAATAGAAGAGCTGTTGTAATGGAACCTGGAGAGCGAAAGCTTCATACGCTAATTCAACACCTTCAAAGAATTAGACAGGACAAGGTATGTACTTGTTATCAGAAGACCAAAATAATTCAATAGTTGGGAATTGGATCATGAAAAATTATATTCTTACATTGATTAGAAAGAACTATTTTCAGGGCTGAGAATTACTTGCACTCCACCAATTGCTATTTATCTCAGTTTTAAGTGCTTTCACCTGAAGGGGTTTGACTAACCTTCTGCTAGAGTATTTGGTTATACCAATTTGTGTAAATGCCAAATTGTACTTCGATGCTACATTAGAGCTGAACTCTTGTCTAATTATGTGCCTGCCAGTAGTGGTGTCAATTGGGTTCTAACTACTGCTTCTTCTCTATCAACCCTAAAACGGGCCCAAAAAAAAATTGAAAGATGTATTTTGTATGTTTGCTGAAAAAATGATGGTGATGCAAGCAAATTATCAATTAAATATGTATGGGTATTAAGGGAAATTGAGTAAATATGTTGTTTTTACATTTCTTTCTTTTGAATACTAACTTAATATGCTGGAAGGAAAATTTGAGGCCTTTTACTTTTATAACAAGAAAGGTATACATTCTGCTGTTAAATCTGGTCCCGCAACTCGGTTTGAGTACCCTTAATTGCTATGGTGCTTAAGAAGTTTTCGTCAACTATCAATAGCTCTTGCTTTCTACATGGTTTGCAGATGAAGAAGCGAAAGCTTAAGGAAGAACAGAAGAGAAAAGAATATGAAGCAGAGAAAGCTAAGGATGAACAATTGACAAGAAAGCGTCAAAGAGAAATACGGCGGGAGAGATACCGAGAGCAAGACAAAATGAAGAAAAAAATGCGCAGAAACTAGGAGAACTGATCGTCTAAAGACTAGATTTCATTTGTCTCATGCTGAAGATATGGTGCACAGTTTAGATAGCAAAATGACCAACTGTGAGTTTACTTCAGCACTGACCATTTTTTATTGCCAGATTGTGGGTGTAATAGTCTAGAGCCATCAATTGCAATTCAGATCATCATCATGTAACATTTCTGAGTAAGAATGATTTGATGAAAGAGTTTTGTTAAGGGTCTTGAAGTGTCAAGGGCTTTGAGAATCATAGTTTAGAAACTTTGATATTATAATTTACTAGTCAAAATTTTGAAGATGTTAACATTAGAAGTACGAGGAAACTGTGTCTCGCTGTGTCGCGAACTTCATATTGCAGAAGCAGGCAATGCCTGGAAAAATATATAGAAGAATATTTATTGTGATGAAAAATCAAAAGAGAAGGTAATGCTTTTTCTGTAGCTTTCTCACTTACCAATTTCCTTAAATTCCATCATTTTGTCTCGCGAAGTGGCTTACATTGGTTTCTTTTCTTGTTGAAAGAGGAATGAGCTATTCATTGTAATTCTGAGCGTGTACATATACTAGCATGATTATGCAATTTGCAGGTAAGATGCGATACTATTAGCAAATTAACGGATAAAAAAGTGAAACTAGACAAAAAGAAGAATGAGTTATTGTTCTCATTAGAAATCAAACTAATAATGATAAATTATCGAAGGAATTGTATATTTTGCATCCATTCTAAGTAGATACAACCTCTCAATATTAATATTAAATTGAAGTAAAAAAATAAATGAATAAGGAGGTGCAAGTTAGAGAGTGCAAGGTAGACAAGAGAGTGGAACTGTGGGTACGGTTTACAGCAGATTATGATGTCTTATTGGTGGGGCAACAGAGTGCATCATGAATAGGGAATTCATTGGGTGAGTTGGCATCGTATGAGTAAGCTGAAAGATATAGGTGCTCTGGGTTTTAAGAAACTCCATGAATTTAATTTGGGTTTGTTGGGTCGACAGGCATGGAGCATTTTGACAAATTCAGAGTCTCTTGTTTCTAAGCTCCTTAAAGCACGATATTTTCCTTCATCTTCTTTTTTGGAGGCGCTGTCCCAAGCTTTTTGTGGTGGAGCATCAGGGAATCAAGGAAACTTACTAAGGAGGATGTTTATTGGCGACTGAGTTCTAATTCTAGCATTTTAATTTGGGATGATCCTTGGTTACCTTCTTGTGATGGTTTTGTTGATTGTGCCTTGATTTTCTAGAAGCACACAACTTTGTCTTCAAGTCAAAGTCTTTGCATTGCTTTGCTTGGACACAAAGCATTATGGAGTCAGTAAAGTTATAAATATAGATTAAGTGGAGTGTGTGAGACGGTCCATTTTGAGAGTGTTTTCTCTTGCCCATTTTCCTACTTCTAGTTTAGATACAGTAATTTCGTCAATAATTAATTACCGTTATAATTTTAAGAGAAAAAATATTGGTTAGATGCGAGTATCTTTGGGTTCAGATTTTTTTATTATCTCTCAATTTGTACTTTGTATTTTTTTTACTATTAATTAGTGAGTTTTATTCTCCTTCTCTTGTGGATGTAGGCTTACGTTAAACTTTATAACAGGTGGTATCAAAGCCTAAGAATTCTAGTATGCTCTGTGGTTGGTTTTAAACTGATCTTCCACAACAGAAAATTTTTTCGAGGTATAATGTCTATTTGTTCTAGAAATTGTGTTGGTATTCTTGTAGTAAGTTGGGGTGTATGTCAACAACAAAATTTGATGATCACAATATTAGTTTTGCCTTCTGGCAAGTCAAGATGCAGACAATTTTTATACAAAATGGGTTGCAGAAAGCTTTAAGCATGGAGAAGTTACCAAAGGAGATGACTGAAGATCAAAAGGAGTTAGATGAAAAGGCCCTATATGCCATTCAATTAGGTTTGTCAAATGAGGTTTTGTGAGAAATTGTTACCGAAAAGATTGCAGCGGGTATATGGAGCAAGCTTGAATTGCTATATTTGATGAAGAACCTCACAATAAAATTGGTTGCAAAGCATCGCATGTATGTGCTTACTATGGAAGAAGGTGCTTCCCTAAAATCTCATGTTGATGAATTTAAAAAACATGGATAGTGAGTATGATGAAGAAAACCAGTCTCTTATGCTGCTTCGTTCTTTAGCTCTGTCTTATAAGAATTTTAGAGATACCCTAACTTTCAGCATGACAATTATTACTTTGGAGGAGGTAAAATTTAGCTCTGTTTTCAAAGGAGCGTATGGATAAAGAGCTCACTTCCAGTAATCACAGTCAATCAGAAGGCCTATTTGTTAGAGAAAGGCCTGTAAATAGAGATTCAGCCAGCAGTAATAGATCCAAAATGAGATCAAAATCAAGACATTGGAAACTGTCTTGTAATTATTGCAAGAAAAAAGTGCATATTAAGGCTGATTGCTTCAAGTTGAAAAATAAGTAGCAAAACCAAAACAATAATACTATTGAAGCCAATGTTGTGGAAGACGGTAATCTTATGAGCTTGCTACATTTGGAGTTGAATCTAAATCCACATGTAAGTGGTATATAGATTCTGGTGTATCATTTCATATGCGTGTCGGCAAATGATGAAACATTAAATCTTTTGGGAATTGGTACAATAAAACTCAAAATGTTTGACAATGTAATAAGGACCTTGATTATTGTTTGATAAGTTCCAAGCATGTGGAAAAATCTCATCTCCTCAAGTACATTAGAGTTGAGTGGTCACAAATTTAGTAGAGAAGAAGGCTTTATGAACGTTGCTAAGGGTGCACTCACTGTAATGAAGGAGCAATGATTTGGAATATTATATATGCTACTAGCATCTATAGTTACTGGCATAGTTGCTGTCTCTACTTTATTATCAGATTTTGATAAAATCAAATTATGGCATATGAGTCTGGGACATATGAGTGAAAGAGGCTTGGAAACTTTGAGTAAAAGGGGTCTTCTTTGTGGCCAAAGTACAACCAAATTGGAGTTATATGAACACTATCTCTTTGGCAAACAAAAGCGAGTCTATTTCAGCATAATAGTTCACAACACTAAAGCACTTTAGATTATATCCATTCAGATCCCTAGGGGCCTGCTCATGTTACTTCGAAAGGTGGTGCTCGCTGGATGCTTACTTTCATTGATAGCTACTAAAGGAAGGGACGAGCTTATTTTCTGAAGGACAAGAATGATCCGTTTACCACCTTTAAACAATAGAAGGCTTTGGTAGAAAGACAAAAAAGCAAAAAGATCAGGTGGCTTCAAATAGATAATGGATTAGAGTTCCACGGTAACGAATTTAACAAATTCTATTAAGATGAGGGAATTGTAAGACATCATACAATCAGAGGAACTCCTTAATAAAATGATGTTGTTGAATGCATGAATCCAACTCTGTTGGAAAAGGTCTGTTGCATGTTATCTAATTCTAGTTTGTCAAAAGATTTTTGGGTGAAAGCAGCTTCGACAACATGCTATTTGGTGAATCATTCTCCATCAACAGTAATTAGTTTGAAAACTCCAGATGAGGTATGGTCAAGAAACCTTCCTAATTATTTTAATTTAAAGATATTTGGTTGTCCATACAAATAAAGGAAAATTGGAGTCTAGATCTATAAAGGGTATTTTCATTGGTTATTTAGCTGGTGTCAAAGGATATAGAGTGTGGCTTCCTGATCACAAGCCATCAAAGTCAATAATCAGTATAGATGTCATTTTCAATAAAGTCGAGTGATGAATCTGAAAAGGGAATCTCCTACTTCATCTGACACAACTCTAAAAGATTTAGCTAAGAAGGTGGAGTTTGAGATGAAAAGTGTACCCCCATACAATGATGCTTTAGAACAAGGCCCGATCTAGTTGCCTTCCCCAATTCAGACAGAAACATTATCACAAAAGGATTATAAAAGACCAAGAAGATAGGAGATGATATCCAAAAGATTGCTTGATACAGATTATGTTCCTCTTCCATTGTTAGTGGCACAAGAAGCAGACGTTGTTGGTGAGCCATTTGCATATTTAAAAGCAATCTCTTATGATGATTTAGCCAAACAGCTAGTTCCCATGCAAGAAGAGGTAAAATCCATTTATAAAAAATCAAATTTTGAAATTGGTTAGACAGCCAAAAGATCGTTGGATGCAAATGAATCTTTCAAGAAGAAAAAGGGAACTCCAAGTGTTGAAGATTCTAGATACAAAGCTCGATTGGTTGCAAAGAGCTATAGTCAAAGTTAGCTTTGAGGAATTGATTTCAATGATACTTTCTCACCTATTATTAAACATAGCTCTATTCAAGTCTTGCTTAAATTAGTTGCTATGTATGATTTAGAGTTAGAACAACTAGATGCAAGACTACCTTCTTGCATGGTGAACTTGAGGAGAAAATTTATATGCAATAACCTGAAATTTTTGAAGTTTGAAGGCATGAAAGACCATGTTTGCTTATTAAAGAAATCATTATAAGGCTAGAAACAATCTCGATAACAATGGTACAAAAAGCTTGATTCCTTCATGGTGCAGCACTAGCTATTCTAGAAGCTAATATGATAACTGTGTATGGAAGTTTGATGATGACTCATTTGTATGTTTATTGTTGTATGTTGATGATATTCTTATTGTTGCCCAGAATATATTTGAGATCAATAAGTTGAAAAGAAGAATTGAGTGGTGAATTTGAGATGAAGGATTTAGGAGCAGCCAAGAAGATTTTAGATATGGAGATTCAGAGGAACAGAAAAACTACAGGTACTTTATATCTTTCTCACACGAATTTGATTAAGAAAGTTTTGGCATGAAAAACACTAAACCTGTAAGTAGTCGAGTGTTGTTGGTAGTATTATGTATGCTATGGTGTGCACTTGGCCTGATATCACACATGCAATCAGCATAGTTAGCACATACATGTCTAACTCTGAAAAAGAGCACTGGCAGACAATGAAGTGGATCTTAAGATATTTACAAGGCACTACAGACTATTGTTTAAAGTTTGGCAAAAGTAAGAATAATTTGATCAGTTTTATTGATTTAGATTATGCAGGTGATTTTGATAAAAGAAGATCCATTACTGACTATGTTTTCGTACTTTATAAAACTACTGTTAGTTGGAAAGCTATATTATAGATTAAAATTGAACTATCTACAACTAGGCATGGCCGGTCCAAGATTTTTAAAATGTTGAATTTGAACCGGCCCTTAAACTACCTGTTTTAAAAAATAAAAACCAATTCGGCTCTGATTTGGTTTCCAATAATATGTGTATTACTTTTTTTTAAAAAATAAAAATTTGGTTCTAAGGTTACATGTCTTTCTTTTGAAAAAATTAATGTGAATTTAAAAAATGCTTGATAAATTTTATTTTAAATAACTTTTGAATGCTCATACTCATACAAAAAATAAAATTAATTAATTTTATGAAAAAGTCAAATAAATTATCATTTTATTTTTTTTTAAATATTATTAATTAAATAAATTATTAGAAAATTTTGAAAAATTCTTCAAACAATGGGTTTTTGAACTAAGTAAAAAAATTTAAAAGAATTAAACTCCCATTTGTATTAAACAATATAATTTTAGACTAAGAGGGTGTATTAGATTAAGAGTTTGTTAGATTTTAAAAGATTTTAAAATTTTAGTTGCATTCAAGCTATATTTTTTTGAGTCTATTAATCTTGTGTTATTCAATTCACTCTTATAAAATTCATAAATATATGATGATATTTAATTATGACTTTTAAAAATCTATACAAATTTGATGACATTCAAAAAATTAATAATTTGGAAGTTTTTTATAAAATTATTGATTTCATTAGATTTTAGGGTGTTAGGTACGAATGAAAGAATGATTCATAAATCCATCCTCCAACCCAAAGATTTTAAAATTTTTTTAAAATCTAACAGAATCTTAATCCAATACATCCCTTAATAAGGATAGAAGCACAGTGGGTACCTGTAAATTTTAAACTACTATTATAGGTATCCATTCAAAATATTACAACTCATATCCATTCTAAACTCATTTAAATACCTATATTCGAACTTGTTTTAATTTTACTACCCGTATTTATCCAAAACCATTTTAAAGTATATTCTAAATGGGTAGGATACCCGCTATCTTAAACTATCTAAATTTGAACTTATTTAAAATATATTTTTATTAATAATGGATAAGGTACCCACATATGGTCACTACCAAATCTGTTTAATATAACGGTTAACGGGTAGCAGGTATCCAAAGATATATACATGTACCTATCCGTATCCATTACGGATAGTAATTGCAAGCCTTTTACTTTTGACGACAGTAAGATTTTAATGAAGAAAAAAAATGACTTTGGAGAAAATAACACATTTTACCTTTTCATCCCTCATTGTTTTTCAGTTTTTCAATTAAGCTTGAAAACATTTTAATTCGTTCAATTAAGTCTTGAAATTAATTTTGATTGAATATATAAAAATCATTGTAATTCTATTAAAGTCAATCAAAATCTATGAAAAAGCCTCACAAATTCATTTGGCGAGCTTATAATAATGTTTTACCTTATCCAAATTTTCTTAGTTAAAAAGGGTGCCGATTACTAATATTTACTCTCTATCATGGTAACTCATAATTGAGAATGCATGTTCTGGTTTCTTGCTCTTTTGGAAGGTATTGTTAGGCTTTAATGTTATAGTATGAGATTTTTCTAATACTTTTACTTTTCTCAAGTGGCCGTCATTAATGTTGATTCTTGCATTTATGGAGAATGCAAAATTAATTGGTATGGTGTGTTGGTCAATATGGCAACTAAAGAATGATGTGGTCTGGAATGATATATGGTGTTCAGTAGCTCAAGCGGTTAATCATGCGGGAACAACATCAAATGACTGGTTTTCTGCTAAAGCTCTGCCTGACATTTCAAGGTTTGATTCTAGTTCTTTTATTTGGGTTCCTCGGCATATAGGTTGGATCAAAGTGAACATTGATGTTGTTGTTTTTGTTCCCTCTTGTATTAAAGGTAGTTGCTCTTAGAGATGTAGTTGGACAATTAAAGAAAGCCTTGCAGTGTTCGATGGTTAGTAATTTTGAACCTGAGGAGGCTGAAGCCTTAGTCATTAGAGAAGCTTTGAGTTGGATCAAACACAATAATTATACTAATGTCATTATAGAGGCTTATGCTCAGATTGTGGTTCGGGTAATTAATGATTATTCCTATTCAGCATAGCATCATGTGGGTCTATAGTCAATGATTGTAAATCTCTTCTTAGATAGACTTTTAATATCTTGGTTGTTTTTGCTTGTATGTTTGTGAATGATGTGGCTTATCTTTAGCAAAAAGTGCCTGTAGACGCTCAATTTTTGCTTATAAAAAGACTCGATAATGATAACCTTAATTCTTAAAAGTAAAGTTGAAACATCTGATGAACCTGATTCCGGACCGATGATCCAAGTTTAGAAAATGTATCCCATAGTGCCTTATTCATATTCACAGCAAAGGGGGCCCAAAAATGCATCCTGATTCTATCCAAGATGCGTCTCGGTGCCTTACAACACTCTATGTATCACTCGAACTAATTTTATGAAAATATGATTGGTTCACCGTGGACCCACAGTGGCTCTTGTGGGACCCACTTGTGGAGCCCACTAGTGGCCTTTAAGGGGCCCATCGGTGGTGGTGATATTTATTATAGTAAAATGAGTTCAGAATGTCTAATTGATTCGATTCTCGAACTAATAATCCTAGTTTAAGAAACTAGATCTATTAGATCATTTTCATGTTTTCAAATTTAGTACCGAAACATGGTTCGAAATGCGTCCTGAGTTCACTCGGGATAAATTTTCACACTCTATATCAATGTACGTACCATTCAAACTAATTTCGTGAAAAATCAAAATCTGGTTCATTTGTGGGACCCATCAATGGGGCCCACATGTGGGCCCATGTGCCACTTAGGCACCAAATAGTGCTAGCCTTACCCATTTGCCTATAAATAGAATGGTTTGGTTTAGGGTTAGGGGGGCAAGTGGGTTAGCAAATTTTGGGTTAGTAAGCTTAAGATCATAAAATTGAGAGAAGAGAAGAGAGAAAATTAGAAAATCTAATAAAACTCTACTAAAATCAACTCTAAAATCCATTTTCAATCCAAAATCTTAATAGTTTATGTTAAGAAAGAGTCTTTCTAGCAAAATCACAGTGTTTTTTAGGTTTACTAAACACTTCAGATGCACAAATCAAACAGAAAACTCGGATCACTATCCAATGATCGAAGTTCTTGAGGTGTTCTTCATCAATTTCAAGTAAATCACAAGTTTTTCTTCAAAACAATGTAAAGTAAGAGTCTAAACTTCTACTACTTGATTTCTTTCTATTTTAGTGTTAAATCATCAATTTTTAAGTTGTTTAAGAAAGGAAGCCACAATAAACCAAAATCTATAGCTTTCTGGGTTGCTATGGCACAAGCCATTACGCTATGGCTTAAGCAATACATAATGGCTCGAGCACTATGGCTCAAGCAATACATAATGGCTCGAGCCATAGTAGTAATGGCGCCAACCATTAGTGTTAAGCTCATGCTGTTACTACCTAGAAACCTACAGATTGTTCTTTTGATTATTGCAAGGCTTTGGACACCATTGTATGGGATGTGAGTCACTTTCAGTGGTGTAAAATCTTCTTTTTAGAAGCCAACTAATATAAAAAACACAAACTGTACCTAGATTCCAAAATCGAAGTGGGTTAAGCCTTTGGCATAAAACTCACTTCTTAATTTGGATGAGTACACTAATAATTCTAACAAGGTTGATGTAAATGATTTGTGAATCTATTCATCTCTCATGAAGAATATTATGATCATGAGCTTGAAATCTTGTCAACATTTTAATGTCTAATATTTTAACTCTACTAACCATCTAACAATTTTCATTTTTATGCTCTTTAAATATTTGCTCTTTAACTTATATTATTCTAACTACCTAACATTCATTTTTATGTAATATATTTTATTGCTCTTTATCTTATGTTGATCTAACACTTTTATTTTCAATTTTAATGTTCTAATATTCACATTCATCATGATAATGATAATATTTTTAGTGAGTGATTGTTTGTATTTTGATTATGTCATTAATTTGTGTTTTCTTATGTTTGTAATTTGAGATCATGATGCAATATTTTTGTCACGTCTTGACTCCAACCACCAGAGGAAAATTGTTTGCTTTTCATCAAGTCAGCTCCATCCCATAGTGAATCAGCGAGACCGCAAGATTTTGTCCCACAGGTGAAATGGGGAACTTCCTAGAAGGTCACCCATTTTAAGATTTTTATCAAGTGAGAATGCTTAACCCTGAGGTTCTTCTAACTCTCTAAGCCATTACACCAAAAGACACATCTGATGATTAGTTTCCTCCTTTTTGATATATGATTCGATTCATTCTAGTATTTCGCATTCCACTACCTTAGCTAGCCTGCCATCCTAGAAGTTAGCCACGAGCTCTGCTTTACCTGTCCTCTTAGGATCGCTTTGCCGATTCAGGATGTCACAGGCCCATTAGCTTTCACATGGTTCGTCCTCGAACCACATATCTACTGGAGGGGGTCCAACTTTGATATCACTAAATGTAACACTCACTGCCTGATCCCAGAGGATTAGATGGCGAGCGCCATATTCGACGACAGAAGCACCATCTTAACTTACATACTGATGATATTATAAATTAGGAGTAGCTAAGTATTTATATAATTAGCAAGTAATTTTTTTCTTTGAAAATGCTTTATGAAATTCTCATAGAAAAACTGCAAGAGCTTCCCCTAAAAACTAAGCTTGCTAAAATGAATGAACATATAGCACTTCCAATTTAGACCTTCAAACCCCATCGCACACCAATATATCACACAACATCAACAATACTTCTAAAATCCTCAAAACCATCCAATTACACTAGTTTATCATAATATTATCAAATTAATGACATTAAAAATATATTAAGTCTTATAATTCAAATCATACTCATCTAACTTAGAAAATATTCTATATACTCACCCATTAATTAATAGTCAAAACTAATTCCATAATCTCATGATTAACTATAATATACAACAACCTTACATAATTTACATTATACTTTATAATTAATCGCTCAATATATAGTTCTCTTACATGCTTTTACTTATAAATATAAGCTTACTTAAGAAATTGACTACCCAAAGGAAGTCTCTTCTACTCCGATGCTACCTTTTAGATCTTCAAGCAGCACCCACTGTCCTCAACTTGTGCATGATAAAAATCAATGTGCTGAGCATATAAGTTAGTGGTGCTCATAAACATCTAAAATCAATGTTGCATAAGTAACATGCTTTCAAACATAGATCATAAGGAAAATATAATCATAAAATCATAATATATCAATCATATAAAACACCATTTTTTTAAAAGCGTGTTACCTTACTTTCAATTAAATATAAGCAATATTATTTTTATCATAAAATAAAACTTATATTCCTTACAATATTCATAAAATCATAGTACATTAAGCTTATGAATACCTTTAAAAAATATATGCTTAAACTTAAATAATCAAAAGAAAACTTAATTGTCATATGTCATATCATAAACTCATTTAAAAACTAAATTTCACTTAATAATTCAAGAAATCCATTCCCAACGCTTCCTCATGAGGTACACATGTACATATGTTCACTCTTTATGTATACACACTAAATGAGTTCATTCATCACTTAGCATGCTTATATTTCATATAAATGTCATTTTTATATATAATAAATTTGTAAATTATCATACTTTCATAATTAAACGAATTAAATACATGTAAATTCATTTTTTTACACAACAGCCCTTTTGATCTTCAAAATTTTTGTAAAACCATACTTGAAAATCAAATTTTCTTACATCCAAGCATCCAAAAAGGCAAAATTTTCATAATACAAATCAAATCATTACATATCAAGGTAAAAAGACACTTCTCAAAAATTAAAGTTAAATCAATTTTCTTTAACACATTCATACTTTCTATGTTATAAATGCAAATCAATTCGAAAGTAAAAATTCACAATTTTCAAATAAACAACTCAAACATATACATATTATATGAAAATCATACCTACTCAAAGGAAATAAATAAACAAATCCTTTTATGCCTCAGAAAAATCATAACATCTCTAATAAACACATCAAAACTCTATCCATAACTCTAAAAAAAATTCCTTCAAAGAGTAACTCTTTCAAACTATCTGGAAGGATATAATTAAAATCATTAATGACAACTTTTACATATACTACATATTATGATATTGCTCTCCAATAGTAGGTCATAAAACTATTATAATCCAAACCATTTATCCACATTCTATCTTCAATAAAATTCATTGAAGAACCACTTCAAAGTCACATTACTTATGAAACTTATATGGCATGTCTCATCACTTAGTCACTTATATTCTTCAAATTAGACAAGAATTCAGAACTGCCTAAACCTATGCTCTGATGCCACTAAATGTCATGCTCTGACTCCAACCACTAGAAGATTTGTCTACTTTGGATCAAACCAGCTCCATCTTATACTGGATAGGAAAAACCCGCCAAATTTTGTCCTGCAGGTGAAATGGAAAACTTCCCAAAAGGTCGCCCATCTTAGGATTTCCGTCAAGTGAGCATGCTTAATACTAAAGTTCTTCCAACTCTCTAAGCCATTATACCAAAAAGCGCCTTTGATGATTAGTTTTCCCCTTTTGATATATGATTCGATTCATTTCTATGTCCCGCATTCCACTGCCCTAGCTATCCCGCCATCCTAGAAGCTAGCCAGGAGATTTGCTTTACCCATCCTAGAATGTATTTTAAGAAATGGGTTGTAATTTTTTTTGTCCTTCCTCTTTTTTTTGTGGATGATTATTTTATGTTTGGATGAATGATTTAATTGTGATTGTTTGTATGATTTACATATTTTCAAAAAATTGCATAAAAAATGTCTTTACATCTCAATTTAAGTTAATGCCATTACTAATAAGTAAAGAATATTCAGACAATTATGAGTCCAGTTTAAGCCGAGCAAAATTGGTGCTTAACACTTCTCCATTTTCGTACCTAACTCTGGAACTCATCTCTAGTTAAAACCAAATTAATCAATTCCAAGGAATTGATTAATTTGAGAATTTTTCCTAGTAAGGGTGGCAACTCCAAAAATAAACAAAATCCTTACTAAAGTAAGAGAGCCATTTTCATGAGGATTAAATGGGTTTGGTAAAATGATTGATATTATTAATTAAAATGAATCAAACCTATTAAATTTGGATTTCTCAAATGACTTTTGAGAGAACCATGAGATGGTGGAAAAACCATCGTCCTTAGCCTAGCAACTCTACTGGGGAGGTTAAGAGAGTTAATTACATAAGTTGTCCAAATATTCATATTTATTAATAGTGTTGTTAATTCTTAAGTGAGTTTAATTTTTGTTTAGGTCTTGTAAATTGTCATTCATACATAATATCTATTCTTAAACTCATTGCTATCTTAAACTCTTAGGTGATATTGGGGGATGTGATCCTTTCACTCTACTTGACTATTGGGATCCGCCACTAATATATATCACCCAGAAGTCAAGTACCATTTAGTATATCAAAATTGGGAGAAAACAACCAATTCTCGTTTGTGGAACCCAAGACATTATATACTCGACCAAAGCCCATGTAGTAGACCTTAGTTCATTCCTTTAGAAAATACCTTAATAAATTTTGTTTGATGCATTCATCTAATAAATGTGAGAGACACCGGTCCAAAACCCCATGTTGGTTTATGGGCGTAACCTCCATGTCTTAGGAATAGAAAGAGAATATTGACCATGAATCGTGTGTGGGAGTTATAAGGGTTGAGGTCATGCATTTCCTAACTCCCATACCCCTTTATTTGTATATAAATTCTATGGTTATGATGTGCTACATTCATGCATCATCTAATTCAATTTTGTATAGTCATTTAGGTATATTCCATTATGGCTCTCGATCTGGAGGATCAAAATGCCAAAGAACGAAAGGCTCAAAAGAGGTATCGAAAGTAAAATGAGTTGAAAAAACTCTTTTCAATAGGGACAATAGTGCTGAGGTCCAAATGCCTAAGACAAAAGCCCCTCCAACTTTGACTACAATAAAAGAAGTGGTACTAAGAGAGGAACATTAGCTTCTGCTTGAAATGAAGCAAATACAGCTTGATGCAATGACTCGTTTCCACAGTGTAGAGGTGTGATTCATGACCATGCGAACAATCTTTGGCCACCTTAAAGACATAGGCCACTTGATCCTAAGGGATGCAAGGCCTTGTCAAACATCTTAGACTTTGAGATTTTAAATATTGTAAACATTGTAAATAGTTCATTTTCGGAGTAATGGAAAAATCTATATTTTTTAGCCAAATGTTATTAATGCATATGACATAAAAAAATCTCTCAATAAATAAAAAACCCTGCTCAAGTAACATCATGCTTAAGGCAAGAAGAAAGGGAAGGCAAAAAGAAATAATATCATATTAATATTTGGGTATGAAAATAGAGCACATTTTGCTTCTAATAGTTCTCAAGAGCCTTTCTTCAACTTTGAATTTGAGCAGTCTAAATAGAGCCATGATGGAATATAACATTAGTTGCATTTCATGATGTTATGACTGTATGATGTTTTCGTGTGTTAGTCCATAAGACATGCATTCATTCATACATGCATCACGTCATATTTCTAACATCTATTTTGTGCAAACAAGTTAGCACCCCACAAAAAGAAAGCACTAAAGATAGGTAGTTGCTTGAGGACAATGAACTGCTTAGTCAGAATTGAAGAACCCCCATTGGTTTGCCCAGCTCAATTCCTTCCAGTCCAATAGGCTTCTGCCTTGAGGTTGAATTTTTTCCAGCTCAGACAGATCTGTAGGTCACTATAATCACTAATAAAATGGTGGAAACAATATTTCCATGGTTAATATGAAAAATATGATTGAAAAGATGGTGGCATCTAGCTTCAAAAAATTCCTAAAAGCTGATAAGGGGAAAGAAAAAGTAGTTATTGAAGAAGGAGAAGCAGCCAATGACGAGTCTATAAAGAAAGAACATGTTGATGATTCATGGCAAGATGAAGAGTTCTTTAAAATGATATTTGCTAAGAAGACTAAGGTTGATTCAGTGGTTTTAGAAAAGGTCAAGAAATTGGAAAATCTGCACTTATTTATGAAGTCTAAAGGCATGGATCAGTACATGGACATATATGAAGATGATGATGAAGAGTTAGGATTGCGACAAATGGCTCTGATGACTTACAAGATGCCAAAAGTGGCAAAATATGAAGGAAGTGGTGATTCAAAGGTGCATTTGATGCAATACAAATCGATTATGGAACTGATGGGGCTATCGTCGAGAGAGATTTTAAAGATGTTTGATGGGGTCTGCTCAAATGTGGTATTATAACCTCAATAAGAAATTCAAAAGAGATTAGAGTGAGCTTACTACGATCTTCCTAAAAAAGTATGCCTATAACCTCCAAAAGCATAATGAACCCTTTACGGATTACATGACTAGATGAAGAGCCAAGGTAACTAAGATGAGGAATAGACCCGACACTAAAGAGCAGATAAGATCTTCATTAAAGGGACCTTACCACCATTCTGTGAGAATTTATACTATATGCCTTTAATTGAGTTTTCCTAAGTGTATGAAGTGGGAACATCCATTGAAGACAAAATTAGGGAAGATAAGAAATATGGGAATCACTTTGAAAACTTCACTAAGTTAGTATTCTAAGAGCCTAGTCAGTCAAATAAGACACCTAATACCAATAAAAGCACCACAGCAGTCGCCTTGGATTTAAGAGCCACCAACGTACCAGATAGAAGGTTCTCTAATTTTAGCACTCCTATTTCTACAGATTTTAAGAAAGTTAAAGCAGCAGGCTTATTGAGACTGCTTACACAAAACCTCCTCCAGCTAACCCACTGAAGCATTTCAATCAAGATGCGTGTTGTCATTTTCATCAAGGCAAGGTCACACCACTGACAATTGCCTACGACTGAGGCTAGAAATACAAAATTTGATCGACAATGGCAAGATCATTGATCTGGAGGAATTAAGGCACAACACGAGAAATAATCCACTTCCTAATTTTAGTGTTCCACCTATAAAAAGCTTGTACATGGTGGAATCAAGAAAGACTCCTAAAGAGGTGCTATCAAAATTCGAAGAAGAAGAAGAGATAGAGAAGAAGATGCTGTTGGAATAGATCCAAGTTATGGTGTTGGATGTATGGGACAATGATGAAGAGTGTCCAAAGTACAATAAGCAGATCTAGATAGAAAGCGAGGATGTGATGGTAGAGAATTTTGTTACTCTGGATATATAGAGTAGTGAGGGTGACGGAGAAGTTGAAGTCATAAGCCATATGACCTATAGTGGTCAAATTTACCAATCGAATTTGATTAGGCCTTGAGAAGAAAAGGAAAATGAGAGAGTAAGTTTGTCAAGATCTACTAAACAGATGAAGAGAGCCCATACAAATGTGAGCATGTGGGATTTGTTGATCTTATTAAAGACACATCGTAAAGCTCTACTAAAAGCAATGGTCGAGATCTCAATTTCACTATCTATATCGACAGTTGATTTTGTGGGTTTGGTTTAGCATGATCCTCTCATGATTACTTTCTCTGATGATGAGCTTCTTCCTAAGGGTAGAAATCACACTAAAGCTTTGTTTATAAAGGTTGAGGTGAGGGGCCGAATCACTGGCAATGTGTTGATTGACAACGGGTCAGCTTTGATTATGTGCAAACTCCTTTCCAAGTTTAAACTGGAATTGTCTGATCTGGAGGCTTTTGGTGTTGTTATTAGGGCTTATGATGATTCTAAAAGGAAAGTAGAAGGTTTATGTAAGACAGTGGTCAAAGTCGGGCCAATTGAAAAGGAGACTGAGTTTATTGTCATCGACATTCCACCTACTTTTGCCTCGTTGTTGGGGCACCCATGGTATCATTCTTTGGGAGGTGTACCTTCCACCTTACATCAGAAAATAAAATTCCCATTAAACGGGAAAATTATTACCATACTTGTTGCTAGTGCGAGAAGCGTAGCTAAGCTTAATATGGATAAGCAGGTTATACTCTCAAGGATTTTTTTTCAGATTGCTGTTCTGAACACTAAAATAGGACCTGTAGTCGATAACGTCATGAAAAAGATGAACTATAAAGAAGGGAAAGGGCTAGGAAGGAATCCGTAAGGAATCACAAAGTTGCCTAACATCCGCACACAGAGAAACTGTATGGACTTAGGATATAATGCTGGGTACAAGCCATTGAAGACATATGGCTAGCTAGACATGGATGGACACTTTGTCCGTTCAAGTGAGCACTCCTTCCCATGTTTGCCAATAAAGCCTTTCTTGCACAAAGGAAGACATAGCTTGAGCTAGAAATCTTTTAGATGTAATTGACATCTTAACAGTCATTCTCTGGGAGCCAAATGTTGAATTGAAGAAAGAAGGAGAGGCGAACACACCTGAGCTAGAGGAGGTTGAAAAGCTGTAAGCAGCTGTAGAAGAGGAGGAGAAAGGAGATGAACAAGAGGACGGGGGAGGCCGAGCTGAGGAGGACAAAAAGAAGGAGGCAATTCCTGAAGAGGAAGAAAACCCTATGGATCAAGTACTGAAAGCGATCCGGGCTTGCGTGGAAGAGAGCTTTGAGAAAGATGAAAACCCTATTGATGTGCCTATTTATGTTAATGATGGTTTTGATTGTGATGACCTCTCTATTTAATGAAATGAAATTTGATTTTACTTACTGGTTAGATGTTTTTCCTGATGGTTTCATTCATCGAGTAGATAAGCACATGCGAATATTTGACATAAATTCGTCATGCATGCTTGAATTTAATATAAACACAAAATAAAATCCATAAAGACCGGCCATAGTTAATCATAAAATTTCAAATCCTACTCAAAGACAAAGCAAAATCCTTTGCATGGAGTTACGAAGACACGCCTGGGATAGACAGATCCATAGCAAAGTATACAATTCCTCTAAATCCTGAATCCAAGCCACTTAAGCAGAAGAGAAGAAGAGTGCGACCAAAATGGGCTGAGAAAATCAAAGGGGAGGTGACTAAATAGATAGATGTAGGATTTTTGGAAGTATTTCATTATCCAAAATGGTTAGTGAATATTGTCCTAGTTCCTAAGAAAGACAGAAGGGTCATGATGTGTGTGGACTATAGGGTTTTGAAAAAGTGTCACTAAAAGATAACTTTCCTCTTCCCCACATCGATATCTTAATCGATAGTGCAACAATGATGGGATGCTATTTGATCATGGATGATTTCTCGGGATATAATCATATTCTCATTCCATTACGACAAAGCCAAGACAACCTTCATAACATAATTTGGTACTTTTTCCTACCAGGTAATGCCATTCTGCTAGAAGAACGCTGGGGCAACTTACCAAAGGATGGTGACCACACTATTTCATGACATGATCCATAAGGAGTTAGTAGTGTATATTGATGATATTGTCATGACAAAGACACTAGAAGAACATCCAACAGCCTTGGATAAATTCCTGAAAAGAGTCAACAAGTACAAGCTGTGATTAAACCCGAAAAAGTGTGAATTTGGGGTGACTTTAGGAATAGTGTTAGAGTTTATCGTGGGGCCCAAAGAAATAGAGATCAATCCAGGCAAGATCAAAACTATCTAAGAAATGGAGCCACTTAAGATTGAAAAGCAAGTGAGAAGCTTCCTAGGGAAAAGTCAATATATTAGCAAGTTCATATCAAAATTATCTTTCGTGTGTGACCCAATTTTTAAGCTTTTAAGGAAAGATTAGCCAGTCAGATGGAATGATCATTGTCAGAAAACCTTTGACAAATCAAGGAGTATTTATTAAGTCCCCCAGTTTTGGGCCCACCAAAGCCAAGGGAACCCTTAGTTTTGTACTTAATAGTGCAAGTTGGAATGGGAGCCATGTTAGCACAAGCTGATGAATCCGGTATCAAAAAGGCACTATAATATCTTAGCAAAATGCTTCTTCCAACTAAACAAAAATACAACATGATGGAAAGAACTTGCTTAGAGTTGGGCTCCCCTCTAAAATACACACCTTTATTCTAGTTGCTTACTTTTAATGTATCATATTCTAGATATTAACATGCATTATAAGTATGCCCATGCATTAATAAACCGACATTCATGCAAAAGTAATGATTTTTATTTTCAATTTAAACCCAAACTATTGATCCACATGCAAAGAAATTGAAAACCTAGTCCCTGAACCCAGTGATTTGAGGCTAGTGTATTTTATTCATTGTGGCACACAAAAGGAGTCAATCAAGGGATTTTTACCTTATATTTTTCTTGAAAATAAAAATAAAGTAAGGTGGCAACTCTCACACACCACACACAGTCAAAGCGCTCCATAGAGCCAACAAGACATTACTTAAGCGCTAAACAGAGCCATAAAAATCGATAAAATTGGTAATCAAATCAATTAATCAAACAACCAAGCAACATACAGGGCTAAGTCTAAAATGAACCGAGAAGGGACCACAGTAGGGTTCCAACCTGTCTCGAACTTTTCCAGTTTCTCCATGAGACCAATGGGACCATCTGGTAAGACTCCGTCCTTCAGGTCTCACCATCGGCGCTCGCTAGGGGGCTCACAGGCTGACGACTTCACTAGGGACCTTAAATATTTTTGAAATTAAAAAATGTAGTAAGAGGACTATCGAGTAGGTTTCGAATCTCCAGTTTGGGTTCAAATTGAAAAATCACTTCGCGTATATACTGTTGCATCATTTGGGATCTTTTTCCGTCTTTAGAATTAAGCAAACCGAGTTGCTATTATCACTTTGGGGTAATCTTCCTTAGAGCTGTCTGGGTTGAGAAAGCTATTCACTCAGCCAGTGCACCTCTATTCCATACAGTAGGGTAAAGGGTTTGGTGTACCAATCGTTCCATTTAATATGACATCGTCAAATGACAAGGTACACACCAACTCTAGCGGATGGGACCCTCAAACTTATCCACCAAAAGCATGTAATGACCCTAGATCTTATCCTTAGGATTATATGCACCCTACATCGTGAAATATTTTGGCTTAACATTCATATACTCACACATTACATGTTATGGACCAAGAGACTAAACAAACAGTGGTCAACCAAACACCAACCAATGGTCACCCATACACTAATCAATGGTCAACCAAACACCAATCCAGTTTTATCCCAAATACCAATCTAGTGGTGAACCATACACCAATGTAGTGGTATCCTAAACACCAACCAGTGATCACCATACACCAACCAGTGGTCAACCAAACACCAATCCAATGGTAACCTATACACCAATCCAGTGGTATCCTAAACACCAATCAGTGGTAACCCATACACCAATCAGTGGTAACCCAAACACTAATCCCTGCCAGAGGAGATATATCCAACCTGTCACCAAAACCTCAAAATAGACCTGAGCAGCCTAGTTTACCAGAAAGCCTCAAATTTGACCTGAGCATCGTCATAACCTAAACTAGGGGCAATGCTTGAGTCATGGCATCAAATTTTTGCTTGTGAATTGCCTCCTCCTCACAAAAAGCCTCAAACTAGACCTGAGCACATCAAACTAACCAAAAGTGTCACACCCCAAATTTTAGTGGTGCAATGGTCCTAGTGCCTAGGTAGGCTTAAGGCCACCGAGCACCTCGTAGAACCCACAATACATAAATTACTTATCTTGGATATTTTCTTAAATGGGCCAAAATCAATTATTTATTAAATTCCCACCATCACTGAGAATATTCTTCCGCGCATTCTGTATAGACACATTATTCTCTCAATACTGTTACAATAAAGCTTACATATCCAACACTAATATCGTCTACAAAGATACTATAGAGCAACTAGAGTTTAAGTAATTTCACAACAATATTTACATTGATCACAAGCTTCTTGTTGGAAGAAGGAATCAAGAAGCTGACTAACTAGGATCACCTCTACCTGAAACCACAGACGCTTGAATGAGTCGTCAACTCAATAAGATTATAGTGTCATATAGGTAGCGTGTACAATGAATAAATATCTCAAGGTTCAACATTTATAGTAATACCATATGGTAGTACTATTATTAGCTCGTCAAAAATAAATTCGTATGAGAGGATTCATAGTAATCGGATCAATATCACAAATGAGATATCAAAAGGGTTTCATAGTAATCAGATCAATATCACAAATGAAATATCAATAGGGATTCACAATATTCAGATCAATGTCACAAATGAGATATCACTAATATGATGGATAATCACATATATAACGCTGAATAAAATATATCACTATGTATATTCCAGTACTATCACACATTTCACAACTATGGCAGTAATTTCTCCCGTTTATCACAAATTTATATGTGCATATAGCCTGATGGTATAGCCCTCATCAAGACTGGGATCCTGTCTTATTGGCTAACAAATGGCTTGGTACAAACAAAATAAGCATTGAAGCCACATAGGTTTCAAAATTCATAATTTCAATATTGCAATAAACAAATAGTTTCAATACCAGCAATGCTATGTATTTGAAGAAAGGTTCCACCACAATAAGGAAAGGTTAGACATTATAACTCACCTTGAAAAATTGAGAATTTGATTCCTCTCTTTCACTTATAATTTCAAAATGATTCCGTAATGATCCTCGAACTATATTCACATTTAAACATATATTTCTCTTTTAGTTTGCTTCTAGTTCTTTATTGACATTCAAGGTTCCTTAATATTTTTATTCATTAAATTTAAAATATGAATTTTTAAGGATAGAAATTATACATATTAAACTTTATATTCATTCACAATTTACTCATATTCATTGATAATTCACTGATATTTTAATATTTTCAATTTAGTGCAAATCTAATGAAAAACAGAATTTTATACACATGAGCAATATGTGTTTATTTAATTAAATATTTATCTTCTCACATCCATTTATTTTGAAATTTTATCAGGTGGTTCTTAACATCTCAACGTATTCCCCTATTAAATTTCATGTATTTTAGAGTTCATTAACCTATTTAAATAAATTAATTACTGAACCAAAATTTTCAGCTTTAAAATACTGAGTAGTCTCCTTCATTTTATTAATATTTTTAATTTCCTTCATTATTTAGACTTTTCCTTCTAACACAACCTTATTAATATCTTAGGCTATCTTTTTGAAAAATTTCATAATTTTTGAAGTTCATTTACATATTTATTTGAACAAAACATAGTAGTTGAATTTAAGCAGTCTCATTAAGACGGTTTGGAAAATAATAAAATTTTTCTAGCTTTTACATATTTAATTACTTTCTATCCAAAATAATTTCTATATATTGAATGGTTTACTTATTAGGTTATAAAGATAGATTATAAACTTTAATTCATCAAAATAAATATTAAGACTTAGAAAATATAATTTAAAATCTAAGACAGAATTTTTGGATTTCATACCTTTCTTTGCTCCCTTATGAATTTCACTTCCTTCCTGTCACTTGTTGGCTTAATCCCTCCTTAGAACACTTATATATTTCTAATATTTTGTGTTAAGTGATCTTAGGAAAGTAGGGTATTTATAGAAAAATAAATGAAATGGAAACACTATGTTTGAAATGAAGATGTGATATAAAGAAATTGTGGTATTTTCTTTAATACACTTGTCTTTCCTTTTTCTTAATTTAAATGATGAGTCACTTGGTATTTTATGATGATTGATTTCTAATAATTGTTAGATTGAAAGAAAAATGTGAAAGGAAAAAATTAATGTGAAAGGGAGAAAATTATGTTTGAATGGACGTCTGAATCAATGAAAATATAATCTCTTCTTAAATACACATGTCTCCATTTCATTAAATAAAGATTGAATTATTTGCTATCTTCTAGAAATTAATGGATAAAAGAAAATGAAATGGGAAAGGTACGTCTAAAATAAAAATATGAATAGATGAAAAGATGATTACTTCTTCAGTACACTTATTTTCATAATTTAAAAGCAAATAATGGAGTAAAGAAAATGAAATGGAAAAGTTACGTTTGAAATGAAAATATGAACAAGTGAAATGATAATTACTTCTTCAGTACACTTATTTTCATAATTTAGAAGGATGAATTATGTAATGTGTTGTGCAAATAAGCTGTCACTTGTATGAATAAAATTTTCCTTTTATCCCATTTAGTCACTTTGGTTAAGTAGTAGTCTAGGTGCCCTTTTTGGTCATTTTATATTTTTATTACTCAAACTTATTTGATTTAGAGTTTTATTCCTTTAATTCTTAAATTTTTCTTATTAAGATATATGTATATGCATTTATGTTATTATACATTTATTAGTTTTAGGATTTTTTTATGTTGTTCACAAATTCTTATTGTCTTGCTTCTAGAAATGTTTTAAATAGGTCACACATTTTATAAGATACTCTTATAATTATTTATTTATTTAATTCAAGTAATATCTAGAATCTAATATTTTCTTTCAAAATTAGGGTGTTACATTCTACCCCCCTCATTAAAATTCGTCCTCGAATTTTCTAAGATACTTTCACACATTGAAAAGATAAGGATATTTATCTAACATATTAGACTTAGTCTCTCAGGTATATTCTTCGCCACAAAACTTTTAATTTAGGAATTTCCTTATTCACAAACTCTTATTTTCTTGCTTCTAGTAATGTTTTGAATAGGTCACACATTTTATAAGATACTCTTTAATGATTTATTTATTTAATTCACGCAATATCTAGAATCTAATATTTTCTTTCAAAATTAGGGTGTTACATTCTTCCCCCCTAATTAAAATTCCTCTCCGAATTTTCTAAGATACTTTCACACATTGAAAAGATAAGGATACTTATCCGACATATTAGACTTAGTCTCTCAGGTATATTCTTCGCCACAAAACTTTTAATTTAGGAGTTTCATTATTTCTAAATTTTATAACTTGTTTATCTATTATGGCTACTGAAATTTCCTGATAGATGAGATCTTGCTGTAAATCAACCGGAGAAACTTGTAATTCATGTGATTGGTCAGGGACATTTTCGGAGCATCAAATATGAAACACTGGGTGCACTTTCTCCATGTGTGGTGGTAGTGCCAAACGATAAGAAACTGATCCTACTTTTTCTAAGATCTCAAAGGGTCCAATGTACCTTGGTGAGAGTTTTCCTTTCTTACCAAATCTTATTACTCCTTTCATTGGTGACACCTTCAGAAACACATATTCACCGATGTTAAACTGGACATCCTTCCTCTTAGGATCCGCATAACTCTTTTGGCGACTAAAGGCCATCTTTAATCATCCTCGATTCATTGGTGCCTTCTCGATAGTTTCTTGAATTAGTTCTGGACCTTCTATATGCCTTTCACAAATCTCATTCCAACAAATAGGAGACTTACATTTTCTTCCATATAATGCTTCATAGGGTGCCATCTGAATGGTTAAATGGTAGCTATTATTGCAAGCAAACTCAACTAGAGGTAAATGCTTATCCCAATTTCCACCAAAATCTAAAATGCACATTCTCAACATATCTTCTAAGGATTCGATGGTCCTTTCTAATTGTCCATTTATTTGAGGATGGAATGTAGTACTAAAGTCTAAATGTGTACCTAATGCTTCGTGTAATTTCTGCTAGAACCTAGAGGTAAACTTTGGATCTCTATCAGAAATAATAGAAGTGGGTACTCCATGCAAATTCACTACATCTTCCAAGTATATTTGTGAATACTGGAATATAGAATAAGTTGTCTTTATAGGTAGAAAATGAGCAGGTTTTGTTAATCTGTCCATAATTACCCATATGGAATCATAGCCTGCAGATGTTCTTGGTAACCCAACCACAAAGTCCATAGTAATTCTCTCCCATTTCCACTCTGGCAAGTAACTGCTGTAATAGTTCAAATGGCTTTTGATGTTCAAATTTAACTTGTTGGCACATCAAACATCTTACCACAAAGTCTGCCATATCCTTCTTCATACCAGTCCACCAATAGATATCCTTCAGATCATGGTACATTTTGGTGGCTCCGGGATGTACACTATAGTTTGCATAATGGGCCTCTCTCATTTTTTGTTCCTTCAGATCCTTCACTGCCGGTACACAAAGTCGATTGCCATATCTCAACACACCCTCCTCATTGACAAATTCAACAGTTTTTTCTAGAGCAACTTCCTCTTTTAGTTTGACCAATTGTGGGTCCTCATCTTGAAGGGCTTTGATTTGATCAATCAATAATGGTTTCAAAACAAAGTGGACTAATAATGCTCCAACATTTGACAAATCAAATCTAATCCGCAAATTGTACAAATTATAAATCTCTTGTATTAATGGCTGCCTATGTACTTGTATGTGTTAGACTTCCTAAAGTTTTTCTACTTAGTGCATTTGCTACTACATTAGCTTTTCCTCAATGATATAAAATCTCACAATCGTAATCCTTAAGTAACTCCATCCACCTATGTTGCCTAAGATTCAAATCCCTCTACTGGAAGATATATTTAAGGGTTTTGTGATCTGTAAAGACTTCACATTTCTCCCCATAAAGATAATGCCTCCATATTTCCAAAGCAAACACTACTACTGCCATCTCTAAATCATGAGTAGG
Source organism: Jatropha podagrica (assembly GCA_947857235.1). NCBI lineage: Eukaryota > Viridiplantae > Streptophyta > Magnoliopsida > Malpighiales > Euphorbiaceae > Jatropha > Jatropha podagrica. The sequence continues at coordinate 17,839 of CANUEP010072071.1, read as the reverse complement.
ATAATTTACTTATGTTTCCTCAATTGTCTAGAAGCATAGGCAATCACCTTATCATCTTGGATTAAAACACAACCTAATCCTATTCTAGATGCATCACAATATACTGCAAATTTGCCTCCTTCCTTAGGTAGTGCTAGAATAGGTGCAAATGTCAAACATTCTTTTAATATAGAAACTCTCTTCACATTTATTATTCCATTCAAATTTTACTCATTAATTGAGTAATTTAGTAAAAGGTGCAGTTATCTTAGAAAAATCTTTTACAAATCTCCTATAATAACCAACAAACCCTAGAAAACTCCTCACTTCCATTACATTTGTTGGTTGAGGCCAGTTAGCAATTGACTCAATTTTCTTAGGATCTACTTGTAAACCTTCATGATTAATCACATGACCTAAGAATGATATATTTTTTTTGCTAAAATTCACATTTATATAGTTTAGCATATGATTGGTTTTCTCTCAAAGTTTGCAATACTATCCGTAAATGTTCTTCATGCTCTTTTTCGCTTTTAGAATATATCAATATATCATCTATGAAAACAACTACAAACTTATCTAGATATGGCTTCAAAACCCGATTCATTAAGTCCATAAATGTTGCAGCTGCATTAGTCGACCCGAAAGGTAATACTAAGAATTCATAATGACCATACCTTGTACGAAAAGCTGTTTTAGGTACATCCTCCTTCTCAATCCTCAACTCATGATACCTTGAGCGAAGATCTATCTTAGAAAAATATCTTGTCCCCTGTAGTTGGTCAAACATATCATCAATTATAGGCAATGGGTACTTATTCCTCACAGTCACCCTATTCAGTTGTCTATAATCTATACACATTCAAAATGAACCATCCTTTTTCTTAACAAAGAGAACTAGTGCAACCCAGGGTGAACTACTAAGTCTAATGAAACCTTTATTTAGAAGATCTTTTAATTGCATTTTCAATTCCTTAAATTCAGTTGGGGCCATTCGGTACAAGGGAATAGAGATGGCTGTGGTACCAGGTAATAAGTTTATACTAAACTATATTTTCCTTTCTAGAGGTAATGTAGTCAAATCTTTAGGAAATACAACAAGGTATTCTCGTACCATAGGTATTTAGTCTAACCCAGGGAAGACTACATTAGTGTCTCTAACATATGCTAAATATCCTACACACCCCTTCCTCAATGATTTCTCAACACTAATGACTGAAATCAAATTACTTACCACTTCACTCCTATCTCCCTGAAATTTAAAGGTTTCCCCTGAAGGACTATGAAAAATCAATCTTTTCCCATTACAATCTAAGGTGGCAAAATATTTAGACAACCAATCCATCCCAAGAATAACATCAAACTCTAACTCTGGTAACTCAATCAAATCAGCTTTCAAAATTTTATCACCTATCATCACTTCATCGAAGGAATATATGTTCTTAACAGTAATTTCTTCCTCTAAAGGGGTAGACATAGTAAGAAGAATTTTTAATGATTGAGAAGGCATGCACAATTCGGGAGAAAAATAAGTTGACACAAAGGAATGAGTTGCACCAGAATCAAATAACACTCTTACCTTAATAGATTGGATGGGAGTGATACCTATAATAACTGTGTTTGACCCTTGTGCCTCCTTAGGTGCTAATGTATATACTCTTCCTCTACCTCTTCCTGAAGGTTGTTCTGCAGGTCTTTTGTAGTACTATCTCTTCCAGAACCTCTCCCAACTCCACTAGGTCTAGGACCTCTTTGTATCTGTACTGTGGTTTGAGACATTTGAGGTCTATTTTCTCTTGCTAATAGAGGACAATCTTTAATCATATGACCTATCTGCCCACATTTGAAACATCCCTCTATTCCTTCATAACACTAGCCTCTGCGCAATTTTCCATAAGTCTGGCATGGAGTTTGCATAGGAAGTCTCTAAATACAAGTACCAGATTGTCCATGAGTAATTGACGGTCTTCCTATAAATGGCCTAGGTGGAAGGCCAACTTGCATCCCTTGAGGATTACTTCGTGTCACAGAAGATGATTGTGGTCAAACACTAAATGTTCCTACTTCTTCTCTCCCTCTAGGTCGTATAAAACTCTCAATTCTCACCATTCCTTTTGTTCTCGAGCTATTCTGACTTCCATATCCCTATTCTCAATCATTCTTGCCTTATCTACTATTTGAGAATAGGAACTATAATCACCAATAGCCAAGCTTTTATACAATGATGCTAGTAGAAAGGGATACTCAATTAACGCTTGACTCAACACAGATCTAGATAGCAATGAAAACAAGACACAATAAAATGATCCTATGCTCCATAGTATTCTTACTTATTTATACTTATAAACCTTTAACCTATACTTTACTATTAACTTAGGCTCTGATACCAACTCTATAACACCCCAAATTTTAGTGGTGTGACGGTCCTAGTGTCTAGGTAGGCTTAAGGCCACCGAGCACCTCGTAGAACCCATAATACATACATTACTTATCTTGGATATTTGCTTAAATGGGCCACAATCAATTATTTATTAAATTCCCAGGATCATTGAGAATATTCTTCCTCGCATTCTATATAGACACATTATTCTATCAATACTGTTACAATAAAGCTTACACATCCAACACTAATATTGTCTACAAAGATACTATAGAGCAACTAGAGTTTAAGTAATTTAACAACAATATTTCCATTGATCACAAGCTTCTTGTTGGAAGAAGGAATCAAAAAGCTGACTGATTAGGATCACCTCTACCTGAAACCACAGACGCTTGAATGAGTCGTCAACTCAATGAGAGTTATAGTGTCATATAGGTAATGTGCACAATGAATAAGTATCTCAAGGTTTAATATTTATAGTAATACCATATGGTAGTACTATTATTAGCTCGTCAAAAATAAATTCGTACGAAAGGATTCATAGTAATCGGATCAATATCACAAATGAGATATTAAAAGGGTTTCATAGTAATCAGATCAATATCACAAATGAAATATCAATAGGGATTCATAATATTCGGATCAACGTCACAAATGAGATATCACTAATATGACAGATAATCACATATATAACACTGAATAAAACATATCACTATGTATATTCCAGGCTATCACACATTTCACAATTAGGGCAGTAACTTCTCCCTTTTATCACAAATTTCTATGTGCACATAACCTGATGGTATAGCCCCCATCAAGATTGGGATTCTGTTATATTGGCTAACAAATGGCTTGGTACAAACAAAATAGGCATAGAGGCCACATAGGTTTCAAAATTCATAATTTCCCTATTGCAATAAACAAATAGTTTCAATACCAGCAATGGTATGTATTTGAACAAAGGTTCCAATACAATAAGGAAAGGTTAGACACTATTAACTCACCTTGAAAAAATGAGAATCTGATTCCTCTCGATCACTTATAATTTCAAAATGATTCCGTAATGATTCTCGACCTATATTCACATTTAAACATATATTTCTCTTTTAGTTTGCTTCTAATTATTTATTGACATTTAAGGTTCCTTAATATTTTTATTCATTAAATTTAAAATATGAATTTTAAAGGATAGAAATTATACATATTAAACTTTATATTCATTTACTATATACTCATATTCATAGATAATTCACTCATATTTTAATATTTTCAATCTAGCGCAAATCTAATGAAAGTAGAATTTTATACACATGAGCAGTATGTGTTTATTTAATTAAATATTTATCTTCTCACATCCATTTATTCTGAAATTTTATGAGGTAGTTCTTAACATCTCAACGTACTCCCATCTTAAATTTCATATATTTTGGAGTTCATTAACATATTTAAATAAAATAATTACTGAACCAAAACTTTCAGCTTTAAAATACTGAGTAGTATCCTTCATTTTATTAATATTTTCAATTTCCTTCATTATCTAGACTTTTCGTTCTAACACAACCTTACTAACATCTTAGGCTATCTTTTTAGAAAATTTCATAATTTTTGAAATTCATTTACATATTTATTTGAACAAAACATAGTAGTTGAATTTAAGCAGTCTCATTAAGACGGTTTGGAAAATAATAAAATTTTTCTAGCTTTTACATGTTTAATTACTTTCTATCCAAAATAATTTCTATATATTGAATGGTTACTTAGTAGGTTATAAAGATAGATTATAAACTTCAATTCATCAAAATAAAGATTAAGACTTAGAAAATATAATTTAAAATCTAAGACAGAATTTTTGGATTTCATACCTTTCTTTGCTCCCTTATGATTTTCTCTTCCTTCCTATCACTTGTTGGCTTAATCCCTCCTTAGAACACTTATATATTTCTAATATTTTGTGGTAAATGATCTTAGGAAAGTAGGGTATTTATAGAGAAATAAATGAAATGAAAACACTATGTTTGAAATGAAGATGTAATATAAATAAAAATTGTGGTATTTTCTTTAATACACTTGTCTTTCCTTTTTCTTAATTTAAATGATGAGTCACTTGGTATTTTATGATGATTGATTTCTAATAATTGTTAGATTGAAAGAAAAATGTGAAAGGGAGAAAATTAAGTTTCAATGGAGGTGTGAGCCAATGAAAATATAATCTCTTCTTAAATACACATGTCTCCCTTTCATTAATTAGAGATTGAATTATTTGCTATCTTCTAGCAATTAATGGATAAAAGAAAATGAAATAGGAAAGCTATGTCTCAAATGAAAATATTAACAGATGAAAAAATGATTACTTCTTCAGTACACTTATTTTCATAATTTAGAAGCAAATAATGGAGAAAAGAAAATGAAATGGGAAAGTCATGTCTGAAATGAAAATATGAACAAGTGAAAAGATAATTACTTCTTCAGTACACTTATTTTCATAATTTAAAAGGATGAATTATATAATGTATTGTGCAAATATTAAGTTGTCACTTGTATGAATAAAATTTTCCTTTTATCCCATTTAGTCACTTTGGTTAAATAGTAGTCTAGGTGCCCTTTTTGGTCATTTCATATTTTTATTACTCAAACTTATTTGATTTAGAGTTTTTTGCATTTAATTCTTAAATTTTTCTTATTAAGATATATGTATATGCATTTATGTTATTAAAAATTTATTAGTTTTAGGATTTTTTTTATATTCTTCACAAAATCTTATTTTCTTGGTTCTAGTAATGTTTTAAATAGGTCATACATTTTATAAGATACTCTTTAATTATTTATTTAATTATTTCACATAATATCTAGAATCTAATATTTTCTTTCAAAATTAGGGTGTTACAAAAAGCCTCAAACTAGACCTAAGCACATCAAACTATCCAGAAAGCCTCAAACTTGACCTGAGCACCTCAGACTACCAGAAGCTTCAAAATAGACAAAGCACCTTAACTTACCAGAAAGCCTCAAATCTAACTTGTGCACCTCATCTCCCAAACCGGGGCAATGCCCGAGTCATGCCATCAAATTTTGCCTAGTGCATTGCTTCCTCCTCTCCATAAAACCTCAAACCTAACCTAAGCACACCAGATTACCAAAGCCTCAAAGCAAAATTAAGCACCTCAAATTATCAGAAAGCCTTTGATTAGACTTAAGCACCCTCTGCTTCCCAAATTGGGGGCAATGCCTGAGTCATGCCATCAAATCTTGGCTCCCACATTGCTTTGTCCTATCCAAAGCCTCAAACCAGACTTAAGCACCCTCTATCATCATATGGCCTCAAACTTTGACCTGAGCACAATTATAAGAACCTCTATAATGGATATGTACTTATGCCCTTCTTTTGTTTGCTTTTATCAAAGAACAATAGCAACAATGGCTCTACCTAATGACTTCAGAGCACTGATGGAAGAGATGCTTTGAGAATAGGAGACCCATTTTTGGACTATGCTAACAGAGCAGAATGCTTCCTTTCAGAATACTATTGCTGCATAGAGAGAGACCATTTTAGGGGAAGTAAGGACCTTGATAACTGCTAGTTAGAATGACAATGGTCCTCCCAACTAGATCGAGGGTTCTAATGAACAACCTGCTATCCCACCCAATGGCGATTAGATTGCCCGAGGGTCAATTCTTGAGATAAGGACCACCTCTAATGCTACTACCACTCCAGGCCAGACAAGGGACGATTTTGCCTCTCCAAAGGTTAAGAAAATGACAGAGAAGATGGACTCCTTTGAGAAGTTCCTGAAGAGCATTAAGAAGTACAAAGACTTGATTGATGTAGACTCTTTCCCACTATTTCCAGAGGCTAGGCTACCTGCCAAGTTCAAGATGCCTATCATGGACAAGTTTGATGGCACCACATTCCCTAACACTCTTCTAAAAATGTATGTGGGTGCCCTCACTCCTCTTGGTGTGAACAATGAGCTCCTAGCTCAACTCGTCCAGTAATCCCTCACCGGTGCTGTTCTTCGCTGGTTTGTTGCCCTGGAAAATGCCAAAAAGAAGACTTGGGATGAGATCTATAATGCCTTTAACCAGTGGTATCACTACAATGTAGAGGTTGACATTACCAAGAGATTTGGAAACTACCAAGCAAGGAGCCCATGAATCAATATCCTCATTTCTTACAAGATGGAGAGGTAAAGCTACCTAGATGCTTAACCATCCTTTTGAATAGGAATAGATTGACATCATAGTAAAAAAATTGCTCCCTTCTTATCGAAGTCACCTAAGGAGCCAATACCTCCCAAACTGTTGAGCTCTCATCACCACCACAACTAAAATTAAAGACCTGATCCAGTTAGGCCAGATTAAATAGGATCAAGCTTCTTCCTCCAGATATAAGAAGCCACAAGCTAGTTACCATGCGGTTCCTCACGTCCCTCAAAAAAGCGGCGAGGTGGCCAACCTGATCGGACAAAGATGACTTCCTCCTCCTCCACCAAGACCAGTTGCTCAACTAGATAGATGCAACTTCACTGATCTTGGATTTCCCTTCTCATTTATCTTTCAAAAGGATGTGGATGACAAGTTGATACAACCCTTGGAACCCAAACCCTTGCTGAATCTATTTCCAAAACACTATAACTTGAACTCCTTCTATTCTTTCCATTAGGGACCTAGGCAAAAGACTGATGACTGTAAGACCCTAAGACACAAGGTCCAAGACCCGATAGAAAGTGGCCAAATACTCCCTGTTCGACCTAGACCAAACATAAATATCAATGCACTCCCTCATCACTAGAACAACATCCACATGATCCACCAAGAGCTAGATTATGAGTTGGCCTCCCTGATTCGCCTAATCATGGACAACTCATACTGCATCATTAACCTGAATGACGTACTTGAAGAAATCAATGTTATCAACCGGAGTGGGAGACAATACCCATCCCCTCCTCCGGATGCTTTTCCCAATCTAGCCATCTTTGCCAAAGACATGCCCAATTCAAGTTTTGGACCTCAGCATGAGAATTTGGTTTTGGAATAGCTGAAGAAAAACAAAGCCAATATTTCTATATGGGGGTTGATTTAATCTTCCTTTGTGCACTACCAAGCTCTAATCAAAGCCATGAATCAGTGTCAGACAACTGCCGACATCACTCTAGAAGCTTTGGTGGCTTCCATCACAAGGAATCCTCTAGCAATGGCTCTCTATTTCTCAAACCATGAGATCCTTGCTAGAGGATATCACAACCATGCTCTTTACATCATAGTCCAAGTCAAGGGTACAACATTACCTATGGTTTTGGTAGACAATAGGTCAGTACTGAATGTCTGTCCTCTGAAAGTAGCCAGTTGTCTGGGTGTAACTGCTAAAGACTTTATGCCTTTTGGTCAGATAGTGAGGGTATATGACAACACCAAACGAGAAGTATTAGGTTTCGGGCCCATAGTTATGACTATCCCTTTTTAGGTGGTGGATATCCTAGCCTACTTCAACCTCCTCTAAGGCAGTAGCCAATTCTATACATCATAAACTGAAGTTCCCCATGGAAATGCAGTGGTAACAATCAAACGGCAATTGGCAAGAAAATAAAAAATTCCCTCTTTGGCCCCATTATTGGAGATTCAGCCTGAACCAGCAGTCTACCCATTGTCAAGGTTCTTCTTCAATTCAGTCCAGTTTATTAAGACAGAGTTGGGTAAAGAGATCTTCCCAATGGACTTTGATCCCACGGTAACCCCATGGTAGCTAACATATTGAGAACTATGTATTACTTTCCAGGAATAGGACTAGGTCTTAACCAGCAGGGTATGACCTCTTTTATTGAATATCCGATTATTGAATCCCCTTGTGCTCTTGGATTCAAGCCGATAGATAAAGAACGAGAGGAGGCGGAAGATGCCAAGCAAAAGGCAAAAATAAGAGGTGAAACAAGGGACATTCTGATGCGCCCGTACTTTGAAACCCTCAATGGTTACTTTATCAAAGGAGAATCAGAACCCTACTATTTCTTTCAAGAACTGTGGTAGTCTCCTTTAACCAAGAAGCTAATACCTGATTTTAAACTTCTCTTTGATGTTAGGCTCTCAGTAGAAGACTGTGAGCCTCTCTTCAAGCTCTAGACTGATTGGGAGGACAATATGTAGACATCCCTCTTTAACCTCCCCATGATTACTGATCAAGTGGAACCAGACCCCACAAACCTTATACAGCCCATCCAAACATCTTTACAGAATTGGTACTTGGAGGAGCGCGTAGAGAAGTCCACCTTCCTTTTGCCTAAACCTGAACCTGAGTCAAAAACAGAACTTGAGACAAAGTCCAGTTCGATATATAGTTTAAAGTCTTCCAAGTCCTCTGAGTCTTCTCTATCCCCCTTGTCTGAGATAGGCAACCTTTATGTAGAACTCAATGTAAATGTCGATCAGGGAACCTTCATCAATAATAAGAAATTCTAGTTTCCTTTTTACCCTTTCTCCACCTTGAATAAGATTACTGGCAAAATAGAGAATGAAAAAGAAAAAGAAATAAAAATAACAAAAGAATAAATAAACATTGGCATAGAAAATACACCAAAGCATACATTTATTGTCCATGAATGTGATTGTAAATAGGAGTTGACAAAGCTCATCAAGCAGTATTTAGATTACTTTGCATGGATAGCCAACAATATGACCGATATAGATCTAGACATTACCGTTCATAAGATCCGTACATATGATCACATCAAACCAATAAAATAGAAAGTCTAGAGATAGAAATCATAAATCTCTCTTAGAATCAAAGAGGAAATAACCAAGTTATTGGAGATCAACTTCATCGAGGCTATTGATTATCTGACATGGTTAACTAACATATTACTAGTTCCCAAGAAAGATGGCAAGATCAGAATTCAAATCGACTATCAGGATCTGAATAAAGCATGTCTTAAGGATGACTTCCCTCTACCACATATTGACCCGCTTATTGACAGAATGGCAGGGTCCAGTGTGATTTTAGTTATAAATCTCTACACAGGGTATAATCATATACCAGTCAATTAGCCATATAAATTGAAAACTTTATTCATTATAGAATGGGATACCTTCTGCTATAGAATGATGCCATTTGGTCTAAAAAATGTTGGTTCCACTTGCTGTAGGATGGCCATGACGATCTTCCATGACCTAACCCATAAGAATGTAGAAATGTAAGTTGATGACATGGTTGACCACACTAGGGATGGGCCAAGTCACCTAATTGCCCTCGAGCAGTTCTTCTCTAGACTCCGACAATACAATTTGAAGCTCAACCCCGGCAAATGCCTCTTCGGGGCTCCATTTAGTATCTTCTTGGGCTATATGGTATCCCAGAGGGGGATTGAGATTGATCTTTCAAAATCCAAAGCCATCATCGAGATGCAACCTCCTAAGATATGAAAGGAGATCAGGAGGTTCTTAGGCTGCCTTCAGTATATTAATCGGTTTGTCTCACAGTTAGCTGACACCTACGGGCCAATCTTTAAGAAGCTAAAAAAGGACACCCTGGAAACTTGGAATGATCAATCCAGAAAGCCTTTAAATAGATCAAAGCATATCTACTCAATCTTCCTGTTCTCCAAACTCTTAGACTTAGAAAGACACTGCTTCTCTATTAATCAATAACAGATGAAGCCATAGAGGCCATGCTAGCATAAGAAGCATTAGATTCTCACAAAGAGAATGTTGTTTACTATCTGAGTAAGCACATGCTAGAAACAGAATTGAAGTACAGCAAGATCGAATAGCTCTACCTAGCCTTAGTGTGCGTTTGCATCAAGCTCCATTACTACCTTTGCTCCTACACTACTCACGTCATTGCTAACTAGAGTCCCCTAAAATTCCTTATGGAGAGGCCGGTTATGGATAGTAAGATGGCTAAATGAGCTACCATGTTTGCAACATTTGATCTAAAGTTTATTGTAAAGAAAGCAATCAAAGGCAGTGTGATAGCATATCACTTAGCCGTGTCTCCTAGTGATGCAGATGTAGCAGACATCAGGTTTTTGGATGAGGACATTCTATAGATTCAGACAGATACAGTGAAAGATGTACTTCGACGGGGCCTCTAACCATCAGGGTTATGGCATTGGCGTGGTTATAGTAACTCCAAATGGGGAAAGCTTACCCTTCAGCATTAAGTTGACATTCTAGGCCACTAATAACAAACCAAAGTATGAAACCTGTATTGCCGAATTAGAAGCAACTCTGAGCATTCAGTTTAGATGCCTAATGATTTACGGAGACTCCATCCTGATAGTTTCTTAAGCACTATAGAAATGGAAGATCTAGGAACGTCGTTTGATCCCATACCTTCAATGCCTAAATCAACTAGCTCAGCAATTCAAAGAATTGTCATTTCACTACTTGCCTCAAACTAAGAATCAATTCATCGATGCACTAGCAACACTTGCCTTCCTAGTTGATGCCAGCCTCGACATGGTCATCAAGCTCGTGAATATTCAAATTCATCAACAGCCAGCCTACTGGTGGAATCTCCAACTCGCCGATAGTAAGTCTTGGTACTGGGATATTCAAACTTGGTTAGAAAAACAAGAGTAACTTGAAGAGGCCTCTAAGTCTGACAAAAGGACCTTTTGGGAGTTATTAAAGAGTTACTTTAACAAGAACGGTATCATATACAAACAGACATGGAATCAGACACATCTCAAGTGCGTAATCGAAGAAGAAGCTCAACAGATCATGAAATGGGTACAAGCGGAGAAGAAGGCCCCATATGAACAGAATGGCTCAAGCCCATAAGATCACCAATCAGGGTTATTATTGGCTGACCATGTGATTAGATTGTGCCAAATTTGTCCAAAAGTGTCATAAATGTCAGATTTATGCCCAACACCAGAAATTATCCTTGGTGGCTCTTCACCCTATCACTACACCATGGCCCTTTGTAATTTGGGGAATTGACATGATTGGCAGAATCATCTCCAACTCCTCTAGTTAGCACGAGTACATCCTAGTAGCCATTGACTACTTCACCAACTGGGTAGAAGCTACCTCCTACCATGTTCTGAACTCTAGAAAAGTAGCTTAGTTCATCCAGACAAACATCCTACACAGACATGGAGTTCTTTTTAAGATTACAACAAATAATGGGTCTCACTTCTAAAAAGAAGTCTCCGTCCTGATGACTAACTACAGAATCCAACACCATCACTCCTCACCATACAGCCCTCAAACCAATGGAGCGGTTGAAGTAGCAAACAAGTCCATCAAGAAAATCCTCCAAAAGATAATTCATAATCACAGAAGTTGGCATGAACAGCTGTCGTTTACCTTATGGGGATACAGAACCTCCATTAGAACGCCAATCGGCACCTTAGTCACTCGTATACAGGATAGAAGCAGTCCTCCCTATCGAAGTCCCTTTTTAGCTCCTGCAAGACTTAGCAGGAGATGTCACATTTTGTTCCGAAGGCACATATAGACTTACTTGCTTAATACTTATTCAGTTAATTAATAAAACATGTTTGGTTTATAAAATGTTAGAGTTTACAAAAACTTTAAAGGACGAAGCGGAAGACTAACCAATTACGTTTAGGAAGTAATAAAGTTTTGTTCAAATTAACTAGATTATAGGTAAGCCCCCTCTATCAAACATATTAAGATGGTTTTCGAAAAACCATAGTCCACATGCTACTTAAAACCTTACTTTCAATAAATTTAAAACCAGATTAAAAGATCTCAAATGAAATATCAAAACCAATTCCAATAGTTCTTAAACAATAGACCTATAAAGTATTTAATCCAAAAATAATTACAATGCTCTTAACTCATTAATTACAAACCCTAATGATAGAAACAACAATCTTAATGAAATAAAACTAACACATGCCATGAGCCCACTTTAAGGACTCTCACTTATGACTAGAGATTTGAAAACATCCTCCTCTGAATGCAGGTGCTCAGGAACTAAACAACAATCCAAGTCTTCAACCTACGCGAGATAAAATCATCGTGCTGAGCATAAAACTTAGTGGTACTCGACATATAAATGAATACACCAAGCACACAAGTATGGTTCATTGAAACCATACATATTTAAACCATATAACCCATGGAATCTAACATAGCAGTTCATATAACTCCATCTAAATACAATTGTTATCAAATCAAGAAATTCCACCTTATAACTCTAACACATATGATTATACATCATTTTAATGAGCTTAAGCACAAGCTAAAGTTATAACAATAGCAACTAGCATTCCAATGAATTAAAAATTAGTTGCAACATAAGAAACTTGCATCACAAGCAATTTCATAACTATATTACTTTGAGTAACTTATGTCACATGTAATCATACAATAATATCAACATTGGTAACTCATATCACTTAAGGCTCGTTTCAATCCTCCATGTAATAGAATACAAACAACTCAGGTATTAATGATCATATTTTTTTTATACTCCAAACACACAATAATTTAGAATGATGGCAAGACATATAATGCATCAGAATAAATTCAGAGTATCCTTTATTAGATGGATTTAGTGCATCTATACTATATCAAGATATTATTAGAGCATATACTTATAACGAAACATTAACAGTTGCAATGCCATGTCAGAATGTTATCTGTCTCACTGATAAATCGAAATACTGACTGCTTCATTGCCATATCAGAATACTGACAGTCTTATAGTCAAATCAGGTTATCATCGGAACAAATATATTCTTACAGAGTATTTCGCAGCACATTTTATCATAGTATGACACCTATCACATATTTTAATCCTTTTATTTATGGGCCTTATTAGTAACTCAAAAGAAACAGAAGCAGAATAGGTACCAAATTTAGAATCAAAATGGCATGATTGCCAATAGTAAGATTAGGCAAAAGCCTACAGAACGATGGTGCACGTCCACAACTTGAGTGGGACACTCTATGTCGAGAATATGATCATAGCTCAATTCTAGTAATTCAATAGCATGCTCAATATACCCAATATCAGTATATCCACATTCATACAACTATTCAACGATCTACATAATAAGGGCCCAAATGTTAAAATTATAGTGTTATACTTGTATCACAGTCCAATTGCAAATATACTCTCATAAGTATTCATGAACGTACATGTCCACGTCTTCCACCTAATTATACACAAAGGAACTCATTGGTCCCCATGTGATTCAATTATCAAAGGATATACACATAGTAAACACTTAATTTTCATGATAATCTCACATCATTCATGGACCATTATAAATCATAAAAAGAGCAAAGGCTTAAGTAAGTCACACACATGCCTCACTCATGCACCACATTATTCTCACCTCAATCGTTTATTACTTTAGGTATTAAGGTCCATCCTCAACATTAAAAACATCATATTAAATAATTTAATGATATTTATTTATTAAATAATACCATCTAGTATCAATCAAAATCCCTACATGCAAAACTAAGACATGATCGGCCAACACTAATTAAATAGACCAGAGTCTAACAATTTTCAAATAAATCAAATATTAGCATCATTAAATGCTCAGTTGCATATTCAGCCCTACAATTCACACAATTAGGTAAGTTTGAGCTAGCCCCGATTTTATGACTAATTTCAAATTCAAAACCCTTTTTGACTTCTATCATTAAATTGATCACATACAAAGTCAATCAAGTCTATATTAAAGTCATACATGCATTACATTCATCATAAGTTGCTGAACTCTGTTAAGTGATACATGCATAGATTTGGTCAATGCAAATACTTAGGTTAAATCGAGTTCAATCATGCAATTAAACTTACCAATATTAAACTCATGTTTTAGTCAGGTGTAGTATACAATAAATTGCCTACTTCAATCCAATTAGGTTAAAATCCTCAATTTTAACAACAAACAAATCTTAAAATTTATATTCACTATTAGTCAATTATACTCATTACTAATTAAGTTATTTACTAAAACATTTACTAAATTGAATTACTCCCTAATGAACTAAACATTACCAATTATACCTAGGTTGTTCGATTTACACTTAAATTTAAGCATGCACGGACTATTAATTAATTCAAATATGAATTAGGCATATACCACATCACATGAGTATTCTACTAACATATCTCATGCTTAACTCATATAGGTCATAAATTAAAAGTTAACAAAGTAATACCATAAGGGACATGGTTCGACCAATCCTAGTTCTCTAAGGTGCATGTATATATTTCTAGGTTTGGTCATACACACACTTCATACTAGCACTTAGTTGCATATAGATAGATTTAATTGTATACTTTGATTTCATTAAAATAATAATCCATAAATTGGTACTTTCAGTCAAGTTAAAACCTTATCATATCTTAGGCATCCATTACATGCATAATTAATTTATCAAGTAACATGTATTATCATGTCCTAGCACATAAACATGCAAGAAATTAAACAATCATTAATAAATACTAGGCTAGGTCAAGCCACCTTTGGGGGTTAAGCTTACCCAAGTCTAATTCTTATATTCTCAAAATCATTAATTTGCATTACTATTTCACCTCCTCTAGAAGCTAAGCTTTCCCAAGCTTAATTCTTATATTGACAGAATCATTATTCTATATTATTGGTTCGGCTTCCTTTAGAAGCTAAGCTTGTCCAAGCTTAATTCTTATATTCTCATAATCATTTTAAATTCATATCAAGCAACACTCTTACATTACATACCCTTTAACAGCACAAATTTAATCAACCATCTTAGAACAACTAGTAAAAAGTCATTAAATTCAGCCTCCCTAACACATAGGCCACACAATCTCCAAATCATGCTCATATTTCTACTAATCAACCTACATTCAAGATCACATCATGACATCACGGCATCATAAATAGAACAATTGATAAAAAATCAACAAAATACTTTGAACATATAACCTAAAGAAATCTGCCTCTACAAGTTCATATAGCCAAATTTCATTATTTTTCTCAATTCCCTCACTTTATAACATTCATTCATACTCAACGCACATATATTAACTCAATTCCACAATATCACAACCGAATAAGAAAATCCCCCAAAATTGTCCCATGATCTTAATATCACAATAGTTTCCAAAAAAACAAATCAAGCACAAATATGAAGAGCACTAACCTCCAATTGCACAAATATCCAATCAATTTTGAGGATATAGGCCTTTTCCAAGCCTTAATTGACTTTTCAAAGGTTTGCACCTTCTACAGGCGTGAAATCAGAAACCACAAAAAATATGCAACAATTAGATATTTAGAATCTCCTAATCATGCTAAATCTAAATATATAATCAAAATTTAAAAACTCCTTACAGATTGTGAAACAAAAGCCTACCTTATTCACAGAAGCCTTCTTTGTGATTATAGCTTAATACATCAAGATCACTTGATTTAATTTACTAAAACTTATTCTAGAACAGTCGATTTATTTTAAAATCTCAGAGTTTTTGGGTGAAAATCAAAGGAGAAGAAGAAAGAGCTCTCTATGTCTTTTTTCTCTCTCCAAGTGTGTGTGGAGGCGCTCAACCTTTCTTGCTCAACAAGAGGCTTCGGTGTAATACCCCAGTTTTCAAATAAAGTATTATATTCTAAATATTGTGTGAATTAAGTAAATAAATAATAAATGAGTATTTTACAAAATATGAAACCTATTTAAAACATTACTAAAATGCAAGGAAATAAGATTTGTACGGAATATAGGAGATCCTAAAACTATTAGATGTGTAATAATATAAATTCATATATACATATATCTTAATATGAAAATTTGAGAATTTAAAGGAATAAAACTCTAAATCAAATAATTTTAAATAATAAAAATATAAAATGACCAAAAAGGGCACCTAGACTACTACTTAACCAAAATGACTAAATTGGATAAAAGGAAAATTTTATTCTTACAAGTGATAGCTTAATACTTGCACAACACATTACATAATTCATCCTTCTTAATTATGAAAATAAGTGTACTGAAGAAGTAATCATCTGTTCATATTTTCATTTCAAACGTAGCTTTCCCATTTCATTTTCTTTTCTCCATTAATTGCTAAAAGATAGCAAATAATTCAATCTCTAATTAATGAAAGGGAGACATGTGTATTTAAGAAGAGATTATATTTTCATTGATTCACACCTTCATTCAAATTTGATTTTCTCCCTTTCACATTAATTTCTTCCTTTCACATTTTTCTTTCAATCAATCTAAGAATTATTAGAAATCAATCATCATAAAATACCAAGTGACTCATCATCTAAATTAGGAAAAAGGGAAGACAAGTGTATTAAAGAAAATACCATAATTTCTTTATTTCACGTCTTCATTTCAAACTTAGTGTTCCCATTTCATTTATTTCTCTATAAATACCCTACTTTCCTAAGATCATTTACCACAAAATATTAGAAATATATAAGTGTTCAAAGGAGGGATTAAGCCAACAAGTGATAGGAAGAAAGAGAAAATCATAAGGGAGCAAAGAAAGGTATGAAATCCAAAAATTCTGTCTTAGATTTTAAATTATATTTTCTAAGTCTTAATTTTTATTTTGATTAATTAAATTTTATAATTTATCTTTATAACCTACTAAGTAACCATTCAATATGTAGAAATTATTTTGGATAGAAAGTAATTAAACATGTAAAAGCTAGAAAAATTTTATTATTTTCCAAACCATCTTAATGAGACTACTTAAATTCAACTACTATATTTTGTTCAAATAAATATGTAAACGAATTTTAAAAATTATGAAATTTTGCAGAAAGATAGCCTAAGATGTTAGTAAAGTTGTGTTAGAAGAAAAAGTGTAAATAATGAAGAAAATTGAAAATATTAATAAAATGAACGAGACTACTTAGTATAAGAAAACTGAAAATTTTGATTCAGTAATTAATTTATTTAAATAGGTTAATGAACTACAAAATTCATGAAATTTCATATGGGTTACCTTGAGATGTTAAGAACTACCTAATAAAATTTCAAAATAAATGGATGTGAGAAGATAAATATTTAATTAAATAAACACATACTACTCATGTGCATAAAATTCTATTTTTTTGTTAGATTTGCACTAAATTGATAATATTAAAATATGAGTGAATTAGCTATGAACATAAGTATATAGTAAATAAAAATAAAGCTCAATATGTATAATTTCTATCCCTAAAAATTCAGATTTTAAATTTAATAAATAAAAATATTAAGGAACTTTGAATGTCAATAAAGAACTAGAAGCAAACTAAAAGAGAAATATATGCTTAAATGTGAATATCGGTCGAGGATCACTACAGAATCATTTTGAAATATTAACTGATCGATAGGAATCAAATTCTCATTTTCAAGGTGAGTTATAGTGTTGTGAACCCCTACCCCGACACACATAGGCGTGAAATGCATATGACAAAAGGATAGAAATGCACGTGATGTGTGAGTCGCCACCTTGTTTAATTATTTAAGGGTAAACTAGGAAAAACCCTAAGTGACTCCAATTTTAAT